>ML267651.1:92079-131447 GCA_005239495.1 Nicotiana undulata
GTTTTAGACCCCCGGGAGCTAAGTTAGAAAAACCAAAAAATTTCTGTCTGGTTTCCTTCTCTGCGATCGCAGAAGCAGGGATGCAATCGCAGAGAAGTATTTATGCTGGGTCATCCAATGTTCTCTGCGATCGCAGGCATCCTCCGCGATCGCATATGGTCCCATCCCCAACCTTCAGCGGTCGCAGACTCATCCCTGCGATCGCACAAGTCACCTACCCCCCTACTGCCTGTTCTTCTCTGCGATCGCAGACCTCACTCCTGTGATCGCATAAGCCTACCTCCCCACCCTACGCGATCGTAGGCCCCATCTATGCGATCGCATAGTGCTCGAGGGCCAGGGGCATTTGTTCTCCACGATTGCAGGCCTGATGATGCAATCACAATGAAGGTTTTCCTGGGCAGTATTTAAATGCTAGATTACGGGTTATCTTCCTCATTAGTCATCTTTTACCTCCATTAGAGAGAACCCAAGGTTGAAGAACACCTCCCACGACCACCCACTGTAGAGGTAAGCAATTCTCTCCTATTTTTCACAATTATGCAAGGAGTTTAACGGGTTTAATTCCTAAAAGAAGCAAAAATCATAAAACTTGGGTAGTAACTAGGGCTTATGGAAAGATTAGTGAATTATCCCATATTATCCATGAATTCTTGAATAAATTATGTAATTCTTCTCCTTAGGCTTCTGGTAATCCATTTCTCCAAGAATTTTTGAAATCCGAACGCGTGGGCCCGGGGTAAAAATTTCAAAAACAATCGTCAAGAATATTAAGTTTTAGGAATTCTTGCTAATTCTTCTTCCTGGACCTTAAATTGATTCAATTACATCATGTTTGGCTAGCTGTGCGCCGTCAAGGGTAGTTTTGGAGATTCGGGCGCATCTTTTGATCTGGTCCTTGGTCCGAGGAGTGCTTTTATTGAGGTGAGTCTCCTTTTTAAACTTGTAAGAGAGAATTGTCCCTCTAGGAAACCTTAATTGCTATGTGAACTTGTTTGGGGGCTATGTACGCACCGAGTTATGAGAGTCCGTACGTAGTGGCTATTGTTGCTTCGTCCGGGTAGTTAGGACACAGCATGTTCATTGTTTATTTCCTGTTAGAACGTAAATATGATTTGTGCACTTGCGTGATTGGTATTGTTTTATCTAAATGCTGTGATACTTGGCTTGATTAAATTGTGATAAGAGAATTACGGGATGGGATCGGGCCATACGCCACGACAAAGTGATGAGAGATTATATCATGGGATCGGGTCGTACGCCATGGCTAATTGATGAGAGATTATATTATAGGATCGGGTCATACTCCACGGCAGAGTGATGAGAGATGTATATTATGGGACCGGGTCGTACGCCACGGCGAAGACTACAGGGTGGGATCGGGTCGTATGCCACGGCGAAGATTACATGATGGGATCGGGCCGTACGCCACGGCAGAGCGATGAGAGTGAGTAGCATATGGGAGCGGGTCGTACGCCACGGCGGATACCAACCTTGTTTGATTCTGAATTGTTATTTGATGCCTAATATCGATGTACTTGGTTATTTGTATTACATGCCTACTATTTTCCTTAAATCCTGCTTACTTTAATATTGTTGGACCTTAGTGAGTATCGAGTAGACCTCTCGTCACTACTTCTTCGAGATTAGACGGGATACTCACTAGGAACATATTCATGTATGTACTCATGCTGCACTTTCCTTTCTTTCTACACTTGACTGTGTAGGTACGGAGGCTGGTCAATCTGATTTTCAGTCCGGTGCTAGGTACTGACTACGCGGTGATACTTCACGGTGAGCTGTCCTTCCTGGCGACTTCCTGACAGCACCCTGGAGTTCATTGGCCAAGTTTCTCTGTCTATTTATTCAGACTGAGGCTTTGTATATATATTTTGGGTTATTGTATATTCCATAGTTGCCCGTGACACTCGTGACACTAGTTCCTGGCACACACTTAGCGTATATTTTTGGTATTGGGCTGTATAGTTATATATATGCTTTATCTTCGCCAGGCATTTGTATATTTACACCCATATCAGGCTATTTACATGTTTAGTTGTTCCAAACTTGTAATTTCTGACTTGTTCAAGTTAGAAGGGAAGGGTGGCACCTAGTGTATTTCATATTGGCTTGCCTAACCCCGCTGTTGGGTGCCATCGCGACCTGAGTTAAGATTTGGGTCGTGACAACGTGGTATCAGAGCTTTAGGTTCACGTAGTCTCACGAGTCACGGGCAAACCCAGTAGAGTCTTGCTGATCGGTACGGAGACGTCTATACTTATCTTCGGGAGGCTATAGAGTGTTAAGAAACTCCTTTTGTTCATATCCTATCGTGCAATCGGTGATGTACTCAAACATGTTCTTCTATTCTCTCACAGATGGTGAGGACGCGTGCTTCACATGTTCCTTATCCAGGAGAGGCTGCTACCCCCGCTGCTCGAGGCCGTGGTAGGGGCAGGGGTAGGGCTCCTCTTCGTAGTAGGGGGCGAGGGCATCCCAGAGCTGTACCGGTTGCACCGATTGAGGATCCTTATGTTAAGGAGCAGTATGAGCTACCTTCAGTAGCTCCACCACCAGCTAATGTTATGACGGCGCCGGGCTTTAAGGAGGTCATGGGCCGTATGCTGAGGTTCATGGATACTATGTCACAGGCGGGTATACTTCCATCAGATCCTGCTACTTCTCAGGTAGGAGGGGGAGTTCAGACCCCTTCCGCTCAGGCTATAGGACCAGAAACAGCAGTACATCGTACTCCAGATATTCCACCAGTGATTGGGGTTCAGCCTGGTGTGGCAGCACCAGAGCCCAGGCCAGTTGCAGAGATAGACCAGCAGAAGCTGATGGGTAGATGGACCAAACTTTGCCCTCTGACCTTCGGGGGTGATCGAGGAGAGGATGCACAAGATTTTATCGATAGGTGCAGGGACAGACTACACAACATGAGGATATTAGAGTCACATGGGGTAGACTTCACGACATTTTAGCTTGAGGGCAGAGCTCGCCGCTGGTGGAAGTAATATGTTCTCAGTAGGCCAGCAGGGTCGCCACCGGTTACATGGGAGCAGTTTATTTAGTTATTTCTTGATAGGTACATTCCACCGTCGGAGAGGGAGGAGCTTCAGGGTCAGTTCGAGAGATGGGAGTAGGGGCAGATGTCCGTGACAGACTATGAGGCAAGGTTTTCAGATCTATCCCGCCATACCCTTATGATATTGCCCACAGATGCTGAGAGAGTTCGACGGTTTGTGGCAGGCTTACATCCAGGTATCAGGACCTCCATACCCAGAGAGGTTGAGAGGGGTACCCCCTACCAGCTTGTGGTCGAGATAGCTCGACATATCGAGGGTTACCGTGCGAGGAGTAGAGAGCAGGGTCAGCAGGGTCAGCAAGACAAGATGCCTAGGTTCACAGGTGATTTCAGAGGGCAGGGTTCCTATAGGAGGCAGTCAATTCAGCACGCCTTCCTATTCATCACCATCGTTGCCTACCAGGGGTGTTTCAGTGAGGCCTCAGTTCAGTGGCATGTCAGAGCACTCTTATCATCCTTCAGCCGTCCAGAGTGCACCCAGCAGTTATCCTAGCCCTCAGAGATTCTCCAGTTCTTATCTCAGTGCTTTACCAGAGGATTCGCACCGCTCTTCAGCTATTCAGGGTTCCTCCTCTTCGGGGCAGAGAGCAGTAGTGCTTGGGAGTTGCTTCGAGTGTGGGGATCTGGGTCACACATGGAGGTTTTGTCCCAGGTATCGGGGCAAGGCTGTGCAGCAGAGCCAACAGCCTATGATTACAACACCAGCAGCATGACCACCTAGGGGTGGAGGTCAGGTTGGCAGTGGTCGTCCTAGAGGGGGAGGCCAGTCAGGAGGGGGTCGTTCAGCTCCAGCTCGTCCTGGGGGAGCTCAGTCTTCGGGTGCTCCAGCCAGATTTTATGTTATTCCAGCCAGGGCAGACGCAGTGGAATCAGACACTGTGATTACAGGTATTATTTTGGTTTGTGGTAGAGAGGCTTCCGTGCTATTCGATCAAGGGTCTACAGATTCATATGTTTCGGCATTATTTTCCAATTCTCTGGATGTTATTTGTGAGTCTTTGGGTTCTCCCTTGTATGTATCCACTCATGTGGGCGACTCTGTAGTGGTAGACCGGGTGTACCGGTCTTGTGTGATTACTTTATGTTGGTTGGAGACCAGAGCCGACCTGTTTTTGCTTGATATGGTTGATTTCGAGGTCATCTTGGGCATAGATTAGCTATACCCTCATAATGTTGTCTTGGATTGCCATGCCAAGACAGTTACATTAGCCATGCCTGAGTCGTCGAGGTTAGAGTGGAGGGGTTCTTCAGTTAGTGCCTTCAGCCGGGTCATTTTCTTCATGAAAGCTCGGCATATGGCCGAGAAAGGGTGTCTGTCTTATCTTGCTTATGTGCGAGACACCACCGCCGAGTCTCCTACCATTGATTCAGTTCCTGTCGTTTGGGAGTTTCCAGATGTGTTTCCTTCAGATCTTCCAGGCATGCCTCCAGATCGAGATATAGATTTCTTCATTGATCTGTCTCTAGATACTCAGCCTATTTCCATTCCTCCTTATCGTATGGCTCCTAAGGAGCTAAAGGAACTGAAGGAGCAGCTTGAGGAGTTGTTGGCCAAGGGCTTTATTAGGCCAAGTGTGTCGACGTGGGGTGCTACAGTCCTATTTGTGAAGAAGAAGGATGGGTCTATGCGGATGTGTATTGACTACCGCCAGTTGAATAAAGTGACCATCAAGAACAAGTATCCTCTGCCGCGCATTGATGATTTATTTGATCAGCTATAGAGTGCTCGTGTGTTCTCTAAGATTGATCTAAGGTCAGGTTATCACCAGTTGAAGATTCGGGCTTCTGATGTCCCGAAGACTGCATTTCGCACCAGATATGGCCATTATGAATTCTTAGGGATGTCCTTTGGCTTGACTAATGCCCCAGCGGCCTTCATGGACTTGATGAATAGGGTATTCAGTCGTATATTGATTCATTCGTGATTGTTTTTATTGATGATAGATTGATCTACTCACGGAGCCTGGGAGAGCACGAGAAACATTTGAGACTTGTGGTTCAGACCTTGCGAGAACAGAAGCTATATGCTAAGTTCTCCAAGTGTGAGTTTTGGTTAGAGTATGTGGAATTTCTGAGGCATGTGGTGTCCGGTGAGGGTATCAAGGTTGATCCGCAGAAGATTGAGGCAGTTCAGAGTTGGCCACGTCCTACTTCAGCTTCAGAGATCAAGAGTTTTCTGGGTTTAGCAGGTTACTACCGTCGGTTCGTTGAGGAATTCTCTTCTATTGCCGCTCCATTGACTAGATTGACTCAGAAAAATGCCCCATTTTGATGGTCCGATGATTGTGAGGCGATCTTTCAGAAGCTCAAGTCAGCATTGACTTCAGCACTAGTGTTATCATTGCTTTCTGAGTCTGGAGTATATACAGTGTATTGCGACGCTTCACACGTCGGGTTGGGATGTGTGTTGATGCAGGATGGCAGGGTTATTGCTTATGCTTCGCGGCAGCTGAAGGTTCATGAAAAGGATTACCTTGTGCACAATTTGGAGTTGGCAGCGATTGTTCATGCTTTGAAGATATGGCGGCATAACTTATATGGTGTATCTTGTGAGGTCTATACGGACCACCGCAGCCTGCAGAACTTGCTTAAGCAGAGGGACCTTAAATTGAGGCAGCGAAGGTGGCTTGAGTTGTTTAAAGACTATGATCTCGCTATTCTGTATCACTCGGGCAAGGAAAATGTAGTGGCAGATGCTTTGAGAAGGCGGGCAGCTAGTATGGGTAGTTTGACCTACATTACAGCTGAGGAGATACCTTTAGCCTTGGACATTCAGTCCTTGGCCAATCGATTGGTAAGATTGGACCTTTCGGAGTCTCGTCGAGTTTTGGCTCATGTGGTTGCTCAGTCTTCATTATTGGGAGAGATCAAGTCTCGACAGTTTGATGATCCACGCCTAGCACATCTTAGGGATACGGTGGTCCAGGGCAGAGCCAAGGAGATTACCTTAGGCGAGGATGGTGTTCTGCGACTCCAGGGTCGATTGTGTGTTCCCGATGTTGACGGCCTGAGGGAGAGGATTCTAGAAGAGGCGCACAGTTCTCAGTATTCTATTCATCCAGGAGCTACAAAGATGTATCGTGATTTGAAGCAACACTACTGGTGGAGGCGGATGAAGAAGGACATTGTTCATCATGTGGCTAGGTGTCTTAATTGTCAGCAGGTTAAGTACGAGCATCAGCGGCCAGGAGGCTTGTTTCAACAGATGCCCATTCCTCAGTGGAAATGGGAGCGTATCACTATGGACTTCGTGGTTGGGTTGCCACGGACTTTGCAGGAGGTTCACGCGGTTTGGGTCATTGTGGATAGATTGACCAAATCGGCGCATTTCATTCCTGTGGCTACTACTTACACTACAGAGAGGCTGGCTCGGATTTACCTTCGTGAGATAGTCCGGTTGCATGGTGTGCCGGTGTCTATCATTTCAGACTGGGGTCCTCAGTTCACTTCGCACTTCTGGAGAGCCTTCCACAGCGAGATGGGTACTCAGATAGACCCTAGTTCAGCATTTCACCCTCATACTGATGGTCAGTCAGAGCGTATAGTTCAGATTCTGGAAGATATGCTCAGGGCATGTGTGATTGATTTCGGGGGTCAGGGGGATCAGTTCTTACCTTTAGCGGAGTTTACATACAATAATAGTTATTAGTCCAGTATCGAGATGGCTCCATTCGAGGCTTTATATGGTTGGCGATGTCGTTCTCCGATTGGGTGGTTTGAGCCTGGCGAGGCCTAGCTATATGGTACAGATCTGGTGAGAGATGCCTTGTAAAAGGTGAAGATTATTCAAGAAAGGCTCCGTACAACACAGTCTAGGCAGAAGAGCTACGCAGATCAGCGGGCACATGATGTAGCATTCATGGATGAAGATAAGGTTATGTTGAAGGTTTCGCCGATGAAGGGCATTATGAGATTTGGGAAGAAAGGCAAGCTGAGCCCCAGGTTTATAGGTCCTTTCAAGGTGTTGAAGCGGGTTGGAGAGGTTGCTTATGAGATTGCTCTACCTCCAGCCTTATCAGGAGTTCATCCAGTTTTTCACGTTTCCATGTTCCGGAGGTATCACGCCGACTTCTCGCACGTGGTTGATTACAACACTATTCAGTTAGATGAGAAGTTGGGCTACGAGGAGGAGCCAATTGCCATTATTGATAGGCAGGACCGCCAGTTGAGGTCTAAGGCAGTTTCTGTAGTTAAGGTCCGGTGGAGGGGCCAACCAAATGAGAAGGGGACTTGGGAGTCCGAGCAGGACATGCGGAGCAGATATCCACAGCTATTCAGCACTCCAAGTACGATTCTAGTCCCGTTCGAGGACGAACGTTTGTTTAAGAGGGGGAGAATGTAACGACCCAGCCGGTCGTTTTGCGTATTAGGATCATGTTTCCTTAAATGAAACCTTCCATACCGGCTATTCGTGCTTTATGCCTAGAGGGAGCGGGTGGTTCGGGATTTGGGAATGAATTGGATAGTTTAGGAACACTTGGTTCCTTAAGGTTGGCCTATTTGGCCAAGTTTGACTTCGGTCAACATATTGAGCAAAAAACCACCTCGGAATCGAGTTCTGATAGCTCCAGTAGCTCTGTAGAGTGATTTCAGACTTGGGCATATGTTCGGCTCGGGTTTCTGATGACCCAGGAGCGTTTCGGCGCCCAAAATGGAAATCAAGATTTCCTTAAGTTTAGAACTTGGCCTGGAACGGGACTTCATGCAATCGAAGTCCGAATGGAATTCCGAGGCCGGCAATAGTTACGTATAGTCATTTATGACCTGTCTGCAAAATTTGGGGTCATTCCGAGTAGTATAGACCCGTTCAGCGTGATGTAATGAATTCTAGAATTTCAAAGTTCTTAAGTTTGATTAATTTAGTTTTGGGGTTTAATTTTGATATCCGTTGTTTTTTTTCATGTTCCGGAAGTTCGAGCGAGTCCGTATCATGAATATAGACTTGCCGGTGCTTTTGGACGGGGTCCCGGGGGCTCGGGGGTGTTTTCGACCACCGGGAGCTAAGTTAGAAAAACAAGAAATTTTCTGTCTGGTTTCCTTCTCTGCGATCGCAGAAGCAGGGATACGATCGCAGAGAAGTATTTATGCTGGGCAATCCAATATTCTCTGCGATCGCAGAAGCAGGGATACGATCGCAGAGAAGTATTTATGCTGGGCAATCCAATATTCTCTGCGATCGCATGCATCCCTCTGCGATCGCATATGGTCCCCTCCCCAACCCTCTGCAGTCGCAGACTCATCCCTGCGATCACACAAGTCACCTACCCCCTACTGCCTGTTCTTCTCTACGATCGCATACCTCACTTCTGCGATCGCATAAGCCTACCTCCCCACCCTCCGCGATTGAAGGCCCCATCTATGCGATCGCATAGTGCTTCTCGAGGGCCAGGGGCATTTTTTCTCCGCGATCCCATGCCTGATGACGCGATCGCAGTGAAGGTTTTCCTGGGCAGTATTTAAATGCTCAATTACGGGTTGTCTTCCTCATTAGTCATCTTTTACCTCCATTAGAGAGTACCCAAGGTTGAATAACACCTCCCACAACCACCCACTGTAGAGGTTAGCAATTCTCTCCTATTTTTCACAATTATGCATGTATTTTAACGGGTTTAATTCCTAAAAGAAACAAAAATCATAAAACTTGGGTAGTAACTAGGGCTTATGGAAACATTAGTGAATTATCCCATATTAGCCATGAATTCTTGAATAAATTATGTAATTTTGCTTTTTAGGCTTCGGGTAATCCATTCCTCCAAGAATTTTCGAAATCCGAACGCGTGGGCCCGGGGTCGAAATTTAAAAAAAAATCGTCAAGAATATAATTTTAGGAATTCTTGCTAATTCTTCTTCCTGGACCTTAAATTGATTCAATTACATCATGTTTGGCTAGTTGTGCGCCGTCAAGGGTAGTTTTGGAGATTCGGGCGCATCTTTTGATCCGGTCCTTGGTCCGAGGAGTGCTTTTATCGAGGTGAGTCTCCTTTATAACCTTGTAAGAGGGAATTGTCCCTCTAGGCAACCTTAATTTCTATGTGAACTTTTTTGGGGGCTACGTACGCACCGAGTGACGAGAGTACGTACGTAGTGGCTGTTGTTGCTTTGTCCGGGTAGTTAGGACACAACATGTTCATTGTTTCTTTCCTGTTAGAACATAAATATGATCTGTGCACTTGCATGATTGGTATTGTTTTATCTAAATGCTGTGATACTTGGCTTGATTAAATTGTGATAAGAGAATTACGGAATGGGATCGGGCCGTACGCCATGGCAGAGTGATGAGAGATTATATCATGGGATCGGGCCGTACGCCACGGCTGATTGATGAGAGATTATATTATGGGATCGGGCCGTACGCCACGGCAGAGTGATGAGAGATGTATATTATGGGACCGGGTCGTACGCCACAGCGAAGGCTACAGGGTGGGATCGGGCCGTACGCCACGGCGAAGATTACAGGATGGGATCGGGCCGTACGCCACGGCGGAGCGATGAGAGTGAGTACCATATGGTAACGGGCTATACGCCACGACGGATACCAACCTTGTTTGATTCTGAATTGTTATTTGATGCCTAATATCGATGTACTTGGTTATTTGTATTACATGCCTACTATTTTCCTTACATCCTGCTTACTGTATTACTGTTGGACCTTAGTGAGTATCGAGTCGACCTCTCATCACTACTTCTTCGAGATTAGGCGGGATACTCAAGAGGTATATATTCACGTATGTACTCATGCTGCACTTTCCTTTCTTTCAACACTTGACTGTGCAGGTCCGGAGGCTGGTCCATCTGATTTTCAGTCCGGTGCTAGGTACTGACTGTGCGGTGATACTTCACGGTGAGTTGTTCTTCCTGGCGACTTCCTGACAGCACCTAGAGTTCCTTGGCCAAGTTTCTCTGTCTATTTATTCAGACTGAGGCTTTGTATATATATTTTGGGTTATTGTATATTCCATAGTTGCCCGTGACACTCGTGACATTTGTTCTTGGCACACTCTTAGCGTATATTTTGGTTATTGGGCATTATAGTTATATATATGCTTTATCTTGGCCAGGCCTTTGTTATATTTACACCCATATCAGGCTATTTACATGTTTAGTTGTTCCAAACTGGTAATTTCTGACTTGTTTAAGTTAGAAGGGAAGGGTGGCACCTAGTGTATTTCATATTGGCTTGCCTAACCCCGCTGTTGGGCGCCATCGCAACCTGAGTTAAGATTTGGGTCGTGACACCACCTATGTTGATTGATTGGTGCAATGACCTTGCACCATGTGATAGAAACCCTGTAAGAAGAGTCTTGGGTAATTTGTCATCTTTGTTGAACATTCGGCCAAACATAAAACTAATTGAGGCAATCACATGTTCTGGAATGAAAAGAGAGCTATCTTTGGATTTAGAAATATAGAAATGACACCTCTTCTAGAAGAAATTGGGGGTTTTGCAAAACTTCCCTGGGATAGAGCGGGTCTGTTGGTGCCAGAAATCTGTACTCTATGCAGTTGTATGAAAATGCTAGGGTTCAAAAAGAATGATGAGTTGAGAGCCTTAAAGAAATCCTACATCCCGTTTGAGTTTCTCTATGAGCAGTATAGGCATTGGATGTCATACCGCTTGTATCACGAGGAGTTGGCTATTACCTCATTCGGATGGGTTCACCGTCGAGTTTATGTCTTCATAGTCTACTTTCTAATTTGCTAATTTTTCCATTGCAATAAGGGAAAATTCACACTCTTTTGGCCATGGTTGTTGGGACCGTGATTTAAGGGATCGAGGGGAAAAAATACACAATCATTCCTATGATACTAGCTGAGAAGTACCGAGCATTAGATCGGTGCAAACATGGGTTTAGACATTTCAAGGGTTGCAATCTTCTACTACTAGTTTGGCTGCTAGCTCATCGTTAGAGGGGAAACTACCGTCATGAGCTCTTGCGTAGACTAGTGAATGACTATATCACCAGTCATCATCAAAAGAAGATGACATTTGATCCATATAGGTTTGCAAAGCTTGGGAATGCTAAAGGCTGGTTTTGTTTCTTTAGTACTCTGACTGGCGAATAAGTGCATTTGATGTTCGAGTGGTTTTCTAGTAAAGAGTTCATATTCAGGTCCAAAGGGACCAGCTATTTAGTGTTGATTGGGTTATAAGGCATTTACCCTTACGCTCCTATAAGTTTAGTAAGGCAAGATGTGAGCAAGAAGGTTATACCTCGGGTTTCCAATATGGTCTAGTATAAGGCAAACTTAAAGGAGACGTTATCCCCTTAATGTTCGAGGACCAGCACATGTGGAACCAAAGGATCATTGAAGATGGAGAGACTATCGAACCAGACAAGTACCATGCTTTTCATATGTATAACTACATATCATGGTTTGAGGACGTCATAAACGGAGATGACTAACCGAGGTCAATCTGAAAGACGGAGTCATAGATGAGGTGTCTAAGGCTCGGGTAAAGTATAAAAAGCTACGCAAAAGAGTGTTCAAATTTGAGGCCAAGCATCTTGAACAACATAAAATAGACATGGAGGCGATCTAATAATGGAAGGAGTTTGCGAACAAGTCGAGAGAGAGGTTAGAGAAATTAGAGGATATGTTGATGGAGTTGGAATTAAAGCCGAGAAACAGGCTCTGGATTGCCAAGGTATGGGCTACGATAAAGGAGGGAAGCTGGGAATGACTTTCTTGTTTCTCGAAATGCGTGACTTGAGATGTTTGATTGATAGAGTCAATAGAGAAAAACATGAAAATGGTCCTTCTAAGAACAAATAGATTAGGAGGAAAAATCCTTTATTACTTTCTAGTTAGAGTTTTTAAGGTTTTGATGTAATAAGGCTTCATGACATCAGCAACTTCACATTATTATTTTGATTTAGTAAAGAATGGTTTGATTTATTTTTTCTTTGATGGAATGAGACAGCATTAGAATCAATTTTCTCCAAGTCTACTTTCCATTTAGGCCTACCTCAAGCACAATGATGTCCCAAAATTAGGTCGCGAACTATTGCATGTCTTACGTGTTACTTGCCTAAATATTGCAAACGCTATTTTATTTCGTCTTCTTGACTTGGTTACCTTTTTTTTTTTCTTTCTTTTGATTATTCCTATTCCCAAAGGGTGGTTCGTGCATTCTGCCATTATCACCATACCACACCAGATCTAGATGTCCTCCACATCCTTCTCCGCCTAACAACCCCAAAAGAAAAACTATGGCAATGGGAAGATGGACGATTTGAGTGGTAATCAAAAAGAAAACGCTACTATAACAGTGATTGTCGAGATTTCAGCTGGAAGAAGTACACCAAGACAAAATGAATTTGTTCTGCGGTTGGAGCAGAAAATATTGGAGTTACAAAGCGAGCTTGAGAATGTCCGAAATCTCACAAACTTTTCCCTTACTTTGAATGTCCCGGACAATAACAATCAGAATACAACCGCCCATCAAACAACGCCCCAAAACACACAAACCCAAAATCCACCACCCCTCACTCCATAAAATCCCCCCGCAACGCATCAATATCACAACCTCACACCCCCTCAAAACCTTAACCCTCCACCATTACAAAACCCTCAGCAACACCACCATCACACGACCAAATATCTGCAAACTACTACCTATCATACCCCTCATAATGTGCCACAACCTACACGTAATCAACCTCAAAACTCAATCAATTATCACACATATACTCAAGTCCCAAGAGCGCACCAAGGCAACCCGATATACGTGGAGGCCTAACCACACACCCTACAACAAAAACTATACATACTTGAACAAATCGAGAAGGATCTGCTGATCCAAAATAGGGTTGAGGAATTAAAGATTTGACATGAAGAATCCAAGGTGTTGAAGGTGGAAAAGATGTTGAAGGGTTGAAATATGAAGATTTGTGTATCCAGCAAGACGTGGACCTACCGGAGGGTTACAAACCTCTTAACTTTGAGATGTTTGACGACACCTGTGATCCCAAGGTGAATTTGAGGACTTACTGTGATAAACTTGTAGGAGTTGAAAGGAACGAACAAATTCGCATGAAACTATTCATGCAAAGTCTCACTAGGGATGCTTTATCTTGGTACATCAGTCAGAATCCAAAGAAGTGATCCAACTAGGTAAGTATTGCATCAGATTTCATGGACATAATCAAGTTCAACATAGAAAATGCGGTAGACGTTTTCTATGTACAGAACCCCAAAGAGAAGCCAACAAAGACCTTTCATGAGTATGCTACTAATTGGAGATCAGAGGCCGCTAAGGTGAGGACACCGCTAGAAGAGTAACAAATGAACAAATTCTTTGTCAAAGCTCAAGATCCATAGTACTATGAAAGATGGATGGTTATAGAGAATCACAAGTTCTCCAACATCATCAAGTTGGGGGAAAGATTGAAAGAGGGCATCAGCAGTTGTATGGTTACTAACTTTGAGGCTATGCAAGCTGCCAATAAAGCCTTCCAGTCTGGGGGAATATCGAAGAAGAAGTACGTAGGTTCCGTGATGATAGCCCAGGGCCCTAAATCTCCCCTTAGCTATTAGACAGCTCCACCAACATATCAGCTCTTACCTCAAAAATAACATTATACTGCTACCACCTACCACACCTACAATACCTAGCCAGTATACTTCTATTCATGTCCTCTCGCTCATCAAAACTACTTAAAACTCCAACCAAACCTCAACCATAGAATCCCAGATAATACACCCCTATTGCCGAACTTGTACCCCAATTATATGAGAGACTGAAGGTTGATAGTTATGTCACTCACATTCCTGCAACTGCTATTGTGAAACCTTCTCAAAGTCAACCACAAACAGACTTATGACAACAACTCAAGCATGAAGGGACATACTATCGAGGAATGCCGCATGCTAAAAGATAAAAGCCAGACGCTAATTGTCACCAAGGTTATATAGGCAAAGGAGTCTGCACCGAATGTCCGCAATAACCCTCTTCCTTATCACGGGGGTGAGGGAGTGAATATGATAGATATTGATGACGAATGGGACCAAGAAGGGCCCTACATATCAAACGTTGTTCCATGGGAATATGTAGCAGAAGCAAAAAGAAAGAGAAAAGACAATATGGATGAAACGGGTGTTTCCCAAGGGATTACTCCAACCGGCAAGGTTTAAATGCCAAAACATCTTGGAGGAACGAGTAAAGAGACCGTACCAAAACCACTTGTTATGGAAATGGGTATCGATGATCTTTGGAGGAACGTACATGCGAGGGAGTTCTCAGTTTTTGATCACCTAAACAAGACTCCTACCAAAATATCCATCATGTCATTGTTACAAAATTCAGATGCACACTAAAATTCCATGATGAAGGTGTCAATTGAAGCTTACATACCTACCGGCATTGCTAGTTGAGAGATGGACAACATGGTGTGGCAGGTACAGGAGAATCACAACATTTTTCCCCCGAAGATGAGGTGCAACCAATAGGATTGAGTCATAACAAATCATTGCACATCATTATGCAATATGAAGATAAGTTCATTGCTAGGGTTTTGATCGATGGGTGTTCGAGTCTGAACACAACCCGTTGACTACTCTGAAAAGATTGGGTATAGGTCTACAAGAGATACAGATGGGAGGCATGAATGTGACAGCATTTGATGGGTCTCAAAGAGCTATTATCGGAGAGATAAACTTGTATCTGAAGATGGGCCCATCCTGGTTTGATGTCGAATTCCAGGTGATGCATATATCCGCTACTTATAATTTATTTTTAATACGACCATGAATATATGCGGTTGGGGCAGTTGCTTCTACTCTACAACAGTCCATGAATATATAGTGGAATCATCTGGAGATGGTTATCCACAAGGATGGAAGTAACCCTATCTGCACCAACAAAATTATAACAGCCATTGAAAATAGAAGAAAAATGGGGGGAGAGACATTCTATAGCAATGACCAGGTAAACGCAATCGAGAAAGGGAAATGGGAAAGCAACAAGGTACTAGGCATGATGCTATGGTTAAGATACAAACAAGGCAAGGCTCTTCGCCCTAAGCTTCAACGGATCATAAAACCTATACGACCACAATATTGTGGAAAGACCTTTGGTCTCGGATAGGAATACACCATGCAGTAATATAATGTTTGGACACCACCATGGCGTGACTTTTACTATCAACTTGAACAACCCATACAACCACTACACCAAACGTTCTGGCAGACTAATATGATTTTGGGATCTGAGGAAGACGAGGTCTTAGAAGGCAATTGAAAGATATTGGATACAATGAAATCATGGAGGAGAAGGAGGAAGACCTTATCATTCAGGCAGTGGGAGACCGAGTTGTTCTCAACGACTTGCCTACTGCACCATCTCGGGCTCACCGAGAACCAGGGTAGCCTTGGCAGAACTACCATGATTTCTTTTAAAATTGTTTTATAGCATTTAAGACATTTTAGTGTTTTGTTTTGAAATAATTACTTGAGACATCTAGTCGTGCTTGTTTGACAATCATTAAAGTTTTAATTAACGCATTATTTATTTATATTATTAACTTTCTATATTCATTTTCAGCATAATTATTGTGTATCCTGTTAAAATTACGACTGTGACATGTAATGAGACAATGCAACATGAGGAGACTAATTCACAAGATTAAGAAAATGATGTAATACCTGAGGAAATTGTCAGAGAAGTAGAAACATTTAAGAACAAACCAAAGACAATTTGGAAGAAACTAAAGTCGTTAACATGGAAGATTCAGATACAATAAGGCCCCGTAAAATTTTGCCAAGGAATATGAAGTTTTGTGGTGCCTGACAAGGTAGACTTATGTGTTTAATGACTGTAGCAATTCTTAGCGGCAAGCTTGCTCGCCGCGGCACAAACCTTTTGGGTTAAAGAATACACTGCAGAGTTGATGGAATTGTTTTGCAGAAGAAGGCAATTTTTTGGTCTGTTTCGGGACTGAGAACCATTTCGCGGGCCGAATAATTATTGCACAGTTGAGCAGGGATTTGTTGAATTTTGAAGGTCAATTTGCGGTCCATTATGTGATCGCATAGTTGTTTTGGTGTCCGCATTTTCCATCACATGTTTGGCATGAACAATGTTGTTGGGTCATATTGCAGCCCATTCTGCGGCTGCATAAGTGGTCTCCGGACAACAGACCTTTCGCAGACCGATCCAGTGCAGCCCAATTTTCGGGCATCATTTTTGGAGTCCATTTTGCAGACCACATGTCTGTTCTGTGGTCCATTTGTAACAATTGACTTGAGTTCGGAGGGTCCATTGTCTTTATTTTATAACCCGACTCCACACTGATAAGTAGCCTTAATTTTGGTACGCTTATATGATGATATTAAAGAGAGGAAATAACATTATAGAGAGAGAAGGAGGAAATCAAATGTTCTAATAACTTGTTCTTGCACCATTCTTCAATAATAAAGAAAAGTCAATCACTAGATTATCATCTATTCGGGTAAGTCCTACTCCTAAGCTTTCATGCAAGAGGTTACGAGTTATATATATTATGCGGTTGGAAATAGGCCAAGCATATGACAATATGTTGTAGTATGTGGGGTTAATGAACCATTTTGGGTAGTTCTTATTGAAATTGGTTGAGGGAGGAAGGGATTACCATTGTAGAGATTTAAAGTCTATTTTGCATGCTAGGTGATTGACGAAATACCTAAGAGAGTTACACCATGTGAATCGTTCTAATTATTATTCAACTTTCGCTATTTTCCTATAGATTATTATTGCTAGAAGTTTGGACGTTGAAGTAACATAAGGAAAGCTCAAACGAGGTATGTTGGCTAAACTCCTCTTTTAGAATTGGACCCTCACAATTACCTTGTATGTCCTGAGTTGCTCGTTATAAACTGATTATCTCAAATAAGCCTTGTGCCAAAAGATATATGTGTGTAATTTGTATTCCAAACGTTCTTCTATGTTGAGTTACTATTTGAGAAGGTGATTAAGCATGTGATGTGTGTTAATATGTTTTAATTTGGAAATATGATTCTAATGAAAACTAGCATGTCGATTTGTGCAAGTTATCACAGGTTCCTAAGACCCCTAATTTGGTTAGTGTCTCAAATGTGTATTTAAAGTCTTGAATAGAAATGCCTTGTAGTTGATAATCTATAAGGATGTTTGAAAGTAAAATAAGTGGGTTAGAGATATAAAGTGCGGCCAACGTGCTAAGAATGGAAGTCATACATGTGGTCAATGGTGCCGAGGAAATGAAATGATGTGAGAAAAGCTTATAAAATAGGCCTTGATTCAATTGTTCCAAAATTACTCGAAAATAGATTGTCAAATAGCTTATGTATCCAAGTTATGCCCAAATGTGGCTGTTTTAATTGATGATATTCTTTGTAAGTACTTCCAATGTGTTTGGTCTCTTATGTCTTCAGGAGTTGAAATTGTGTATTTCCCTATTGGGAAAAAGTATCTCGAGAACAAATGATGTGTTGCTCGTTCGTGATTTTAACTTGTGTTTCGATTGCCAATCATTTTACCCTTTTTCTTGGAAACAAATCCATTGTGTTTAAAGTCTTCACTACTAATGAACCTAAAGTTGTGATTTCTAGAAAATTCCATATGTTAATATTTACGATGATGATCCATGAAAATAAAGAAATGATAATGTGAAATATGAAACATGGCCAACGTGCAAGAGGAATAATACAATTGTGACCACTAGTGCCAATAAAAATGGAAGGATGTGAAAGAAATGTGAAATCTGATGATTGATAGAAAAGGACGGTGTCTCGAATGAGACGGCCTAGCCAATCGGGTCATGATAGGATGTCATGCCGCACACATGGTTGTGATTGTGCTAGATATTATAAGTGATATTGTGATTTTGGTTGATGTCTCGGATGAGATGGCCTAGTCGATTGGGTGGTTATCGGACTCAGTTCTAAAAGTACAGTGATGTTGGTATTGTGAACACTGGTATATCGGTGCTAAGGATCACCAACCAAAAATGATATTATCTTCATATTTTGGAAATTAATATGTTTTACGTTGCAAATTGGATATCACTGATTATTGATTGTTGATTTTTGTTTCTATGGTTTCCCCTTTTACGTTGGCATTCAGTTTTGAAATAAGATAGTTAGTTTAAATACTAGTACTATTCCATATGTACTAACGTTTCTTTTGTCGGGGGCGCTACATCTTCAATGGATGCAGATGGTTCATCAGCAGGCAGCTTTGGTCCTCATTAGTAGTCGCGCTTTATTCATCAGGCTTTGGTGAGCCCTACTCTATTCATGGATTTATGTCATCCTATGTTGGATTTTGTACTATAAGGTATAGCCTAGGACTTGTCGCTGACACTTCAATTCTTCACTTATGTTGTACTTAAAGGCTCCTTAGACAGGTTGTGGGTGGTGTTTGATGTGGGGAATTGAACTTGAAATCTTAGTATTTGCCAAACATGTTTTTTTTTATATCTATAAACTTGTAATATCTTGAAAATTATAAATGATGTTGCTAATGGATATGAAATGGGTGTTGTTAATGAAATCTTTTCAACGTTTGATTAATGGAGTTCATATCCTCTTTATTCATGGATAATTTTCGGTAGAAGTAAATCTAACAGGCTTGCTCAGGCGGGTTCACTCGGTTTAGCGTCGGTCGCACTCCCCAATTTCGGGGCGTGACAAACATGATATCAGAGCCTAAGGTTTAAAGTGTCCTAGGATGTCTCGGAGCCGTGTCTAGTAGTGTCCTTCTTATCGGTGTGTTGTCGACCACATCTATAATTAGGAGGCTACTTTGACATTTAGGGATTTAACCTTTCTTTGATACTCTAGATCGTGCGATAGAGCTAAAGATATGAAGCTAATTTCCTCGTCATGTCTCATTTTCCGGATTAGTAATCCATGAGTTCGAAGCAGCAATAAGGGAATGACCCCGCCTTTGAATTCAGGGGAGATTGCACAAGAGTTCATTGGGTGAATGTGTCGAACCGTGGGGAGAGTGGAAGAACTTGTTGCTAGGGTAAGTGTCCTTATTCTTATCGATGTCACCGCACCACCGGATCATGTGGTGAGAGCACCTAAGAAGAAAAAACAGTTTTTTCGTACTAATGAATTGGATTGTTTGATTTATGAGAAGCTTCACTTGGGGAGATGTTGGATCACTCTTGAAATATGCTATGTTTGTGGGAAGAGGGGGCACAAGAAGAATAAATGCCCTAGGTTGGGTGCACCTAGCCCAGTTTTCCTGATAAGCGGGTGGGAACATTAGGCGTGTTGTGAGTATGACAACCAGTGCCTAAGGGGTGGTAGATCTGGGCAATTCCAAAGGCATGCAGAACGAGCTGGTACAAAGATTATTAATCTCGTAATGGGGTCCTAAAGGAAAAATAAGGGAAATGCTTAATATGTATGCAAAAGGGGTAAATATCATGTCGGTCGGGCAAGTTAGTTTAGTAGACCTCATCCCCATTTCATGAAGTGTAGGAGATGCCATTCGGGGGTGTCGCACTATGGTACCAATGTATGTTACAGATGTGGTGTCACGAGGCATCAATTAAGGCGATGCCCCATCAATCAAATTACCAAGTAAATCACTCATTAGCACATCATTCTGAAAACCACGTTGTAACGACCCGACTGGTCCTTTTGATATTAGGACCCAGTTCCCCTAAATGAGACTTCACATAGAGGCTTCTTATGATATATGACTTGTGGGGGCGGGAGATTCGGGATTTGGAAGTGTTTAGAGTGCTATAGGAACACTTGGTTCCTTAAGGTTGGCCTTTTTGGCCAAGTTTGACTTCGGTCAACATTTTGAGCAAACGACCTCGGAATCGAGTTCTGACAGCTCCAGTAGATTTGTATGGTGATTTCGTACTTGCGCATATGTTCGGAACGAGTTTTCGATGACCCGGGAGTATTTCGGTGCCAATATAGAAATAAGAATTTCCTTAAGTTTGAAATGTGGTTTGGAATGTGATTTTACATTATCGAAGTCCGAACGGAATTCCGAGACCCAGAATAGTTTTGTTATGTCATTTATGACTTGCCTGCAAAATTTGGTTTCATTCCCAGTAGTATAGGTCGGTCCGACGCATTGTTATAGAAATCAAGAACTTGAAGTTCTTAAGTTATGATCCTAGGGGTTTTGGGGTGTGATTTTGAGTTTTAGCGTTGTTTCGAGTGTTTCGAAGGCTCGAGCGAGTCCGTATTATGATTTGGGATTTGTTGGTATATTTGGACGGGGGCTCAGGTGGGCCCAGGTGCCTATCGGGCACCAAACAGGGCTAAAAACTAGCTGATGCAACTGTTGGTGCACCAGATCTGGTGTGACTACAGCTGCGGTTGCCCGGTCGCAGGTGCGGGACCGCTCCTGCGGTCCCAGGCATCGCAGGTGAGGCCCCTCTTTCTCGCAGGTGCGGACAAAGGTCCGCATGAGCCGAACCGCAAGTGTGGTCTCCCTTCCGCAGGTGCGACCCCAGCCTCCCTCGCCATTTCCGCAGGTGGGAGCTCGCAGGTGCGATCCTTGAGCTGCAGGTGCGAAAACACTATAGGCAGTGTAGTCCTTTTAAAAACTCGGAATTTCTTTCATTTCATCATTTTTCTCGCCTCCATTGACGACCTAGGGAGCTATGGAAAGGGGTAATTCACCTATCTACCGGAGAGGTAAGTTAATTCTACTTTAGTACTAGTTTAATACATGAATTATTAGTTGAATTAACTACTAAATTGGTGAAAAATAAAGTTTGGGTAGTAACTTAGGGTTCTTGAGGAATTTGATTAATTACCCACTAATTGCTATGAATTCAAGTAGAAATCACATATTAACGAACTTAGGCTATGGGTGATTGATTCCTTCGAGAATTTTCGAAATTTGAGCGTGCGGGTCCGGGGTTGAATTTTGGGAATTCTTCAAGAATGTTGAATTTATTTAATGAATAGCATAATTTCCATGCGTTGAGCATTAATTGATATAATTGTATAACATTTGGCTAGCTACAAGTCCCCGGGTGTTGAGTTCGGAGCTTCGGGCGCATTCTTAGTCCGAGAGGTAGATTCGACACGAGGTGAGTCTCCTTTCTAACCTTGTAAGAGGGAATTGTCCCCATAGGTGATTTAAATGCTACGTGTAATTGTTTTCTGGAGCTATGTGCGCACGAAGTGACGAGAGTCCGTGCGTAGCAACTATTATGCCATGTCAGGTAGTTTTAGAGCTCCGAGCATGCCTTTATGTGCCTTATATGTATCTCTAGGTGTACTTTGAGTTGTTTATTACTCTTGAACTAGCATGAGACTAGTAGTAAGTTACACCCGAATTTGCAGTTAATTAATCCCTGTTATAAGTATAGCCTCTACAGAGCTTATGGATAATTTTGTGTAAGTATACGAGCACCCGAGTGGCAGGTATGATTCGTGAGCGGGGTAGCCTTACGTTGATTCTATGCAAGTATACGAGCACCCAAGTCGCATGTATGATTCGCGAGCGGGGTAGCCTTACAATGATTCTATGAAAGTATGCGAGCACCCGAGTCGCAGGTATGATTCGCGAGCGGGATAGCCTTACCAAGATTCATTCTATGCAAGTATACGAGCATCCTAGTCGCAGGTATGATTCGTGAGCGGAGTAGCCTTATTATTATTATTATGTCAACCGCGTCGCATGATTGATTCGCGAGTGGGGAAAAAGATGCACTTATTGTTCGGGTCGTTCGACCCTCAGCAGTGCATAGTTATTATCTTTACGACTCCGGCCGATTGTCTTATTCCTGTGAGCGCATGACTATTTGGTACTGTTTCGTGGATATCAATTTTACAGACATTTTGGGGGGGGGGGAAGAAGGTAGAAATTATTATTTACTGTCAGTATTTACTTGGATTTTCTGTGCCTTACACGTATTTGTTGTACACTGTCATACATGCCTACTGTTTTCATTATATCCTGTTGTATTATACTATTGGGCCTTAGTGAGTGTCAAGTAGACCTCTCGTCACTACTTCTTCGAGATTAGACTGGATACTCACTGGGTACATATTATTTATGTACTCATGCTATGGTTCTGTACTTAATTGTACCGGTTCTGAGGCTGGTGCATCTGGTTATCATACCGGAGACAGAACATAGTGAGTCTGACTTCACGGTTAGTTGCTTCCCCTGACAATCCTCAGCAGCACCATGGAGTTTCTTTTGCTATTTTCCTGTCTATTTATTTCAGACAGTGGGAATTGTATATTTTCAACTTTTGTTTATCCAGTTAGTATGCCCGTGGTACTCGTGACACTAGTTCCTGGAACACATGTAGTAATTATCATGGATTATAGACTGTTTATATATTTTTGGCTCACGCCTCGTTATGACTAATTTCAGTTTAAACTTGGTTAATTATCAGTTAAATATTGTGTTTCAAACCTTATAACTTGGTGTATGATGAAATGTTTAATCAAATAAGAAGGAACCCTTTGTTAGATAAATGTTGGCTTGCCTGACCCTGCTGTTAGGCGCCATCACGACCTGAGTTAGTATTTTGGGTCGTGACAATGTGGTATCAGAGCTCTAGGTTCACGTATGTCTCACCAGTCACGGGCAGGCCTAGTAGAGTCTTGCAGATCGGTACAGAGACGTCTTTACTTATCTTCGAGAGGCTACAGGATTGTCAAGAGTACTTCCCTTCTTGATTCCTCATCGTGCGATTTGATTCCTCTGAGGCTTATGCATTTGTTTCTTCCTACTCAATCTTATACGTCGCGAAGCACTTGTTACGAATCAGGAATTTGAGTAAATGTAATGGTGCTACAGATATGATGCGTGATGTTTTTTGTATGTAGTTGATTGGGTTGTTGTTGTCGCCCAGCAGAAGGGTAATATGTTGTTTCTGCTCAGTAGTCGTGTTTCTGAGAGCCTTGAGGCTATGCTCAGGTACTGATGATGTTTACGATTGGTTATCGCGCGATGTGGGGGTGAAGATGGAATGCTTGCCCATGTGTTGGGGTGATGAATGGTTTGGAGGGAGGTCTTTTCAAGGCGTGATTTTGAGATTTCAGTATTTTAGTTCCGGCAGAGGAAAGGCATTTGGACTATGAATGGTCCGGTTCGGATTGATAAAGTAGTAAGACTTGGTGTATTCAATTGAGGTGGAATATTCGCATGTGTTGTGATATCATCGTCATTAGTCGAATGGTATGTGATAAGCTCGTCGGTGCTATGTTTCCTTTGGTTTCATTGGGTCGGAGTGTGGTTAAAAAGTATTGAAGAAGCGGTTGTCATAGACCATGGTGTGCGGTGGTAAATGTTTTCAATGAGTGTTTCTAATTAAGGTATCTCGAGGAAGATGATCTTCGGGGAGTCGAAGTTATGGTAATCTGTTGGTTTAGGCGTTATAGAGAATGATATAGAATTGAGGCCGCAATTGAGAAGCATGCGATGAAGGAAGTCGGGTAGTGCTGCAGGGAATGAGTTTAACTAAAGTGGGAGAGTTGCAGCGTAGTATACGAGTTCAGTTGTAAGACGACTGCCTATCTTGAGGAGAAGTTGGAGTGAGTTGAGAATTTTAGTGGACGGTGATTAGGTCCACGAGCTTAAACTGGGATGTTGGTTATTTGGTAGAAGGTTGGATGCAACGAGGAGGAGTTGTCAGGGATGAAGACTGGATGCAATGTGGCGATGAATTTGAAGATGTTGTAGCGCATTTAGGAGAGGTCCATGAGGAGCGGGCGGACATGCAAGGTTGGTGAAAGAGAGCAGGCTTGGGATGGGGTATTGATGTTGTAGAGGGTGTGCAGCGTAGCATTGTTGGATAGTGTTAGTTGGTGATTTGCACATGTTGGTTATCTCCTGGGAGTAGGTTAGCGGTTAGGTGGTTGGAAAGTTGTTTCAGCTAGGGAAAGGAGTAAAACGGGGATTTTGCGTGGGATGTGATGAATGTGTGTAACAGTTGGCCCTGGTGGACTAGGGTTAGGCTTTGAAAGGTTCAGAATTTATGCTTAAGGCATAGGCAAGTTGTAAGGGTAGTTACTCAGTCACGTGCTTCATTGAGAGCATGTTCATGTGCTAGAAGAGCCTTGGAGTGGATTGTATTCGGGGCCAGTCAGAGTGGGTGACTCTCGGCGGTGGTCCTAGTAAATTCGAATGTTAGAGAATGCGGCGATTAAAGGTTCCAAGGAGCAATATGATTAAGAATCGAGCTTTTGCAGCGTAATTTCTGAGGAAAGGAAAACGGTTGGTAAGTAAAAGGTTTTCTATATGATGGAGTGTTCACCCTAGTAGTGGTTCAGGAGTTATGGTTGAATTCCTATGATATTCCATATCGGCATGTTAGGTGCAGTAAGCAGTATGTAACTGGAAGTAAGGATCGAGAGTGCGATTCAGTGTTAACAAGGATGTCATGAGCTCGGAAGAGCAAGAACAAGAGATTTGAATGTTTAGCATGACCTGATGTTGTCTTCAGTGTTACCTGAGATCGATGTTCGGTAAAAGAGGCTTTATACCCTGGTCATGGGTTCTTGATGTGTTTTGCAGCAATTGTGTGGTCGGTGGTATGGATGTGCAAACTTGTTACCTTGTGTGGAAAGTCGTGGGAGCTTGACCGCGGGAAGATTGCACTGGTATGACTTGTAGACACCTGAGGGATTGAAATAACTAAACCGAGTATAAAGGAGTGTAATATTTCTTACATGAGAATTTATGTCTGGAAGGCGTTCGGTTCAGTTGATTGTGGATTGTGGGGTGTTTGTCCCGGCTATGGTGGTTGTTCTTGTGTATTATGAGAGGAATCGGGGTGTTATGGGCCCAGGTGAAGTTATCAGCCTAGTTCAGTGCGAGAAGAATCGGCTTGAAGTGTATGAACGGAGTTAAACGAAATTATGGGCTTCATGCAAGTCAGGTGTGTTCATTTCAGTATAACGCTCCTCAAGGAGGGGTGTTGGAATTTCAGGTATTGTCCTGCCTTCGTCTTATTCATGTGATATTACGATTGTGCTGGATGAGTTGTGAAATAACTTGATAATTCCTTATGTGTTGAGATTCCGCGTAGTGATGAGGTTATGTGAGAAAAATGGCTCTCGAGATTCAGATTATATGTCGCACCTCAGTTGTGCTTGAGTTAGTAGCATATGGCTCTATCGGTTTCCCCAGAATGGTATTATGCACTTAGCGTGCTTGTGACCGGTATTCAGCTCTGTATATATTTCCTTATGTAAATTGTATGATAGGATCGGGTGGCACGCAGCCACGGGTATGTTATTCGGATCGGGTTGCATGTTGCAGCAGTGTGATGTTGAGTAAGGCTCCTATACTTATTTTCTTGTGCTTTACTTCCTATTTTTCTGAGAAAAGTTCATATTAGTTACGTGAGTGGAGTAGTCCCTTCCTGAGTCATTTCTTTATGTATAATATTCAAGTTGTGGCCTATTGGTGTGTTGTGGTGTCGTGTGAGACTGTTGGTTATGTCTGGGGTGATTGTTTATCTGAACAGTTCCTACTTGGTGAGACGATACTATTGGATCAGGGGTCAAGCGCGATGAGATTTTGTGAAGTATACTACAGGACAATCACCATTATTTGGTCTGCAATTAGATGGTGATCTAAGTCAAGAGAAAAGATTTCAATGTTTTGGTTAACTATGCAGTTGGTTAGAATTTCTACACATCTCCTCCGTCTGATGGTATCGTCAGCATTATAGCGGGATGTATGTATATATCTTATAAAGTGCATTGAGAGCATCAAATTCGTAGAATTGTGGCTATTAAGGTTCAGGGAGCGTCATTGTGGTTTGATGATGGACTATGCAGTGTATGGTTCTGATTAAGCAAAGGTACGCAGTTGGGTCCTAGTGCCTCGTATGGTAATTGACATGATGTTCATGTATTGGGAACAGGCCTGGCAGAGAATTTCAAGTGTTAAAAATTTTGTTCTGAGCTTATTGTATTGATAAAGGAGGATATATTCAGATTGATCAAGCCTATGTGCTCAACTGGGTTGTGGCAGCCCAGGCAGGTGCACCGGGTGTTAAACAATGATTTCAGATAACTCAAGAGAAGTTCTTGGCACATTCTAGGACAAACGTTTGTTTAAGAGGGGGAGAGTGTAATGACCCGACCATCCGTTTTGATATTAGTACCCCGTTTCCCTAAATGAGACTTCTCATAGCGGCTTCTTGTGATTTATGACTTGCGGGGGCGGGTGATTCGAGATTTGGAAGTGTTTAGAGTGTTATAGGAACACTTGGTTCCTTAAGGTTGGCCTTTTTGGCCAAGTTTGACTTCGCTCAACATTTTGAGCAAACGACCTCGGAATCGAGTTCTGATAGCTCTAGTAGCTTTGTATGATGATTTCAGACTTGGGCGTATGTTTGGAACAGGTTTTCGATGACCCGGGAGAATTTCGACGCCAATATAGAAATAAGATTTTCCTTAAGTTTGAAATGTGGTTTGGAACGTGATTTTATGTTATCGGAGTCTGAACGGAAGTTCGAGATTGGGAATAGTTTTGTTATGTCATTTATGACTTGCCTGCAAAATTTGGTGCCATTCCGAGTAGTATAGGTCGGTCCGGCGCATTGTTATAGAAATAAAGAACTTGAAGTTCTTAAGTTATTGTCCTAGGGGTTTTGGGGTGTGATTTTGAGTTTTAGTGTTGTTTTGAGTGTTCCGAAGGCTCGAGAGAGCTTGGGAAAGGGGAAATTCACCTATCTACTGGAGAGGTAAGTTAATTCTACTCTAGTACTAGTTTCATACATGAATTATTAGTTAAATTAACTACTAAATTGGTGAAAAATAAAGGTTGGGTAGTAACTTAGGGTTCTTGAGGAATTTGATGAATTCCCCACTAATTGCTATGAATTCAATTAGAAATCACATATTAACGATCCTTAGGCTATGGGTGACTGATTCCTTCGAGAATTTTTGAAATTCGAGCGTGTGGGTCCGGTGTTAAATTTTGGGAATTCTTCATGAATGTTGAATTTATTGAATGAATAGGATAATTTCCATACGTTGAGCATGAATTGATATAATTGTATAACATTTGGCTAGCTACAAGTCCTCGGGTGTTGAGTTCGGAGTTTCGGGCGCATTCTTGGTACGAGAGGTAGATTCGACACCAGGTGAGTCTCATTTCTAGCCTTGTAAGAGGGAATTGTCCCCATAGGTGATTTAAATGCTACGTGTAATTGTATTCGGGGGCTACGTGCACACGAAGTGACAATAGTCCGTGCGTAGCTACTATTATGTTTTAGGGCTCCGAGCATGCCTTTATGTGCCTTATATGTATCTCTAGGCGTACTTTGAGTTGTTTATTACTCTTGAACTAGCATGAGACTAGTAGTAAGTTACACCCGAATTTGCAGTTAATTATTCCCTGTTATAAGTATAGCCTCTACTGAGCTTATGGATAATTATGTGTAAGTATACGAGCACCCGAGTCGCAGGTATGATTCGCGAGCGGGGTATCCTTACGATAATTCTATGCAAGAATACGAGCACCTGAGTCGCAGGTAAGATTCGCGAGCGGGGTAGCCTTACGATGATTCTACGCAAGTATGCGAGCACCCGAGTCGCATGTATGATTCGTGAGCGGGGTAGCCTTATGATGATTTATTCTATGCAAGTATACGAGCACCCGAGTCGCATGTATGATTCGCGAGCGGAAAAGCCTTATTATTATTATTATGTCAACCGCGTCGCATGATTGATTCGAGAGCGGAGAAAAAGATGCACTTATTGTTCGGGTCGTTCGACCCTCGGCAGTGCATAGTTATTATCTTTACGACTCCGGCCGATTGTCTTATTCCTGTGTGCGCATGACTATTTGGTATTGTTTCGTGGATATAGATTTGACCGACATTTTTGGGGGGAAATAAGGTAGAAATTGTTATTTACTGTCAGTATTTACTTGGATTTTCTGTGCCTTACACGTATTTGTTGTACACTGTCATACATGCCTACTGTTTTCATTATATCCTGTTATATTATAATGTTGGACCTTAGTGAGTGTCAAGTCGAACTCTCGTCACTACTTCTTTGAGATTAGACTGGATACTCACTGGGTACATATTATTTATGTACTCATGCTATGCTTATGTACTTAATTGTACAAGTTCTAAGGCTGGTGCTTCTGGTTATCATACCGGAGACAGATTCTGACATAGTGGGTCGGACTTCATGGTTATCTGCTTCCCCTGACGATCCTCAGCAGAACCATGGAGTTTCTTTTGCTATTTTCCCGTCTATTTATTTCAGATAGTGGGAATTGTATATTTTCATCTTTTTTATATCTAGTTAGTATGCCTGTGGTACTCGTGACACTAGTTCCTGGCACACACGTAGTAATTATCATGGATTATAGACTGTATATATATTTTTGGCTCATGCCTCGTTATGACTACTTTCGGTTTAAACTTGGATAATTATCTGTTAAATATTGTGTTTCAAACCTTATAACTTGGTGTATGATGAAATGTTTAATCAAATAAGAAGGAACCCTTTGTTAGATAAATGTTGGCTTGCCTGACCCCGCTGTTGGGCGCCATCACGACCTGAGTTAGGATTTTGGGTCGTGACACACAAAATTTTCCTTATTATATTTGTATATCTATATTGGTATCCTGCATAGATATGTTCTTAACAAGAATATGAATCACCAAGACATTGCTTGTATCCACTCTTTTAACGAGTCACATTATCTGTGAAGCCTCTTTATCGTCATTATATTACTTACAACCTCTTCGGGAATTGAGTTCTATAATGATTTCATTGCATTGAATCACAACCTTGGGTAAATACTTCCCACCTACTTCCCAAAATTCTCAACAAAGTACTATACCTGATGAATTTCTTATAGAACCTTCCGATTCAAATGGATAACATCTGCTCATTTTTGCTTATGCATACAACATCACGATGTTTACCTACGTGGTATCAAATCCAGTGTAAGACATCCTAGTGTTGATATCTTTCTTGAGCCTCTCCCTCCCTCTCCTGTGTATGTGGCTCATTGGATTTGAGGAGTCACTTAAATCCCTTTGTGAGAATTATCATAAACCCCCTTCACTATTTAGTAAGATAAGAACATACTTCAACACCTATCATATGTGTACATGTCAATCGAAATGGTCACTGTTTGCATGAAGACTCTCTAAAATTTGAGATCCTCACACCTCTATCATTGGAAGATCTTGTGTAACCCATCTTAGTATAACTTTCGTTTCCACTTGGGACATTCCGTAGTAAGTAGCTCACTTTATTCCTAGTATTGTGGTTGCCCGTGACGTGGCCTTGTATTGCAGTTTGGGAGTTAATATAGAAGAAACATGTCCAACTCATAACAAACATTCATTATCTCTTTATACCTCCACAACATGTATTAATTGTGTTCCTTAGTTAGTGGATTCATTGTGCTAGTTTCCCGACACTTCGATAACCGTGAGAGATTGCATCCTTCTATGTGTCACTATAACACTTCCTTTCTCAGAAATACCCTTAATAGGCTCTCCGTCAAGACCAAATGCACCTTGGTGGGTTATCATAGCGTCATGTATGCTTCTCATGTTTTCCCATATTTCATTAGCATCTGGATACTTTTCAAGTCATAAAATCCATGGCGATCTCATTATGAACATCTGCAAACCATCCATGATAATTTTATAGTGTCTTGCTGGGTTCCGTTATATTCACACACTCTACTTCTAGAATCATTGTCTATGACATTGTTCAGTGCGGAGAGTATTACCATCCTTAATATTCCACATCCCTAGGTGGGTAGAATTTTTATTTCCCTTTCTCCCCGGAGTGTCATATCAATCTTCCTGTAGATGGTAATTGCTAGAAGTGTTGGGACGTTGTAGTAACTTAATGAAAGCTCAAACAAGGTATGTTGGCTAAACTCCACTTTTGGAATTGGCCCCCCACGATGACCTTGCAAGTCCCGGGTTGCTCATTATAAATTGAGTATCTATAATAAGCCTTGTGTCAAATAATATATGTGTTCAATTTGTATTCCTAACATTCTTGTATGAGTTACTATTTGAGAAGGTGATTAAGCATGGGTTGTGTGTTAATATATTATAGTTTGGAAATGTGATTCTAATGAAAATGAGCATGTCGAATTGTGCAAGTTATCACATGTTCATAAGAGCCCTAATTTGTTTAGTTTCTCAAATGTGTATTTAAAGTCTTGAATAAAAATACCTTGTTGTTGATAATATATAAGGATGTTTGAAAATAAAATAAGTGGGTTGGAGATATAAAGTGCAGTCAATGTGCTAAGAATAGAAGTCATACTTGTGGTCAATGGTGCCGAGGAAATGAAATGGTGTGCGAAAAGCTTATGTATTTGGCCTTGATTAAACTGTTCCAAACTTAATCGAAAATATATTTTTCTTAAAGATTATGTACCCAAGTTATGCCCAAATGTGGCTGTTTTAATTAATGTTGTTCTTTGTAAGTACTTCCAATGTGTTTGAGCTCTTATATCTTCTTGTGTATTGTCCCTTTTTGGGAAAAAGTATCTCGAGAACAAATGGTGTGTTTAAATTTCCAATCATTGCTAATGAACCTAAAGTTTTGATTTCCGAAAAATTCCATTTGTTGATATTTTCCATGATGATCCATTAAATTAAAGAACTGAAAATGTGAAAGATGAAACACGGCAAACGTGCCAAGAGGAATAATACAATTGTGACCACTGGTGCCAATAAAAATGAAGAGATGTGAAAGAAGTGTGAAATGAGAATATTTATAGGAAAGGATGATGTCTCGAATGAGACGACCTACCTGATCGGACATAACATTTATGAGTACGTCCACAAATTTACACAACAAGATCATTATCTTCACACCGATAGAAATTTTCGAGCCCAAACGTGCCGAGCTAAGAATCACTTTTCTTCCTAACATTTGATCGCCAACTTTCTCTAAATAGGGCTAATACTTCCCTCATTACATTGCATGAGGCTAAGAATTTCCCTCATTATTGCATAAGGATAAACGCTTCCTTTCTTTGCATAAGGTTAAGCACTGTCTCCATTATATTGCATGAGGCTAAGCACTATCTCTTTTATCTCATAAGACTAAATGCTGCCTTTCCCTACATAGGGCTAAGCACTACCCTCATTAAATTGCACGAGACTAAGCACTGTATTTATAACATTACATGAGGCTAAGCATTGCCTCCATTATTGCATAAGGCTAATGTCGCGCCCCTTTTTCTCGTGAAAGATGGATTTGACGTGTGACAACTTTTTTAAATGGGTATTAAAAGAGAAGACTCTCCACCTAACGATTTTTAAGGTACGTTACGGCACGTATTTACAAATAACTTTGTATGACCAATCAACGCAACCAAAGATCGGGTATGGGCTCAGATTACAAAAAAGAGATGGTGTTAGGCACACTTCGAGGTCCACAATTGTGGTTCCTGGCCGAATTTTATACTATGTGGATTATATGATTAAACTAGGCGAGCATATAAACAAAAAGGGTTTGAAAGTTGAAAGTCCCATTATAACATAAACCAGCGTAAGGAAAAATAAACTATAAGAATAATCGGTACAAGTTTTAATGATAGCCTATGTCGGTATATACTTTATGACTAGATCTTTAGCAAGCATGTAAGGGAAAGGGGGCCCTAAGTTTTTTAGCATAAAGGATCATCCCATGGAACATAAATAATACTTCTCAACTTCCTTTAGGTAGGAGTTGCTCATATTATTCAGTCGGCACTAACTATCATCTCCCGCTACCCGATTGCTATGTTGAATTTCTTTACCTAAAAGCACTCTAATTCAATTCTAAGTTGTGCCCTATGTGAGCACCACACGTGCCATTCCTAGGATCTAGGAGGCTTTGGGCCTACTATTTGATAGTTCTAGACTCAACTTAGTTGCTCAAAAAGATAAAACTAGGCGACAATAAAAAAATAGATAGGATTGCGCACAATTACAATAAAGGGTTCAGGTAACCTCCATATATAAGGATAAAAAGCACGCAAATAGATTTTTGGTTAGGCAATATATAGAATTAAGACGTGTTGAAATCGTTAAATCCTATCAGCATGATTTCTATGTGATTCTGGATTCCATTATTATATAGGCAATACTATAATTTCTGGACTAACATGTATGCAAATTAAAGTGTTGCAAGTCCTATGGACATGATATCTAATCATTTGTGTAAGAAGGTAGTGAAGTCATCGATAAACATCATATGGGTAGGTTTTATAACGATTGACAATTGGGCTTTATTTTATAACACTTTACTCCTATAGACATGTCATATAGGCAGCGCAGCGTAATGAAAACAACAAAAATGATTGATTAAAAAATTAGAATCCTATAGTCATGATTTATAGATAGGCAGTACACTTAAAAGTAATAGAATCAATTGACAAATTGATCATTTAAAGTCCTATAGGCATCATATCTAGGTCATCCAATCATACATTATACTTACTATAAGCATGTATCTAAATGTACAGTAGTACCATAGAAATGAGCATGGAAGATACTAATGTTTCTGAACACTATGGAAGTAAGGGGTGCATAATTCTCAATAGGCAAGATTTCTACTAGTGTGCCATATACAAAATAAAATAACAAACAAGGCATGATGAACGAAACAACCAAACATAACACATAGATCCTATAGGCAGGTTTTCTAGCCTTTCAATGCAAATATTAGAATATACAAGTTTCCCCAATTTCACTAGTACACCAATTGTTTGTTCAGAAATTATTACAGGCACAAGATTGAAATAATATTGACTGGAAAATGACAAAACGCGGGTTAAAACGAATATAAGCCTACTAAAACATTTACAGGCCCAACATAATAGTAAGCCAGGGATATCCCAAGCTTTCTATAGTATTACTCTCCGGACAACTAGTAAGCCCAAACCACAGGCTCACAAGTCAATTAAAGTGCACCTAAATCCAGTGCCCCAAGTCTAAGAACACACATGGCCCATTTTCATACCTAATAAATAACTTACTTACCCAAACAAATGTTAAATTGAGCTATGCAACTGACACAATACCCCTAAAAGAACCTAAACACTTCGTTCTTATAGTTGTAACCATAACAGTTCTAGGCAAGACATATAAATAGGATCATACTAAAAGGTAAAGCACACAATACACATATGAGGCAAGCTTATATTTGTAATTCCAGAAACAGATTCTGATAGTGACAAGGCCAAGCAACATACCACACCAAACCATGTCAGAGAGTTCCAAAGTATAGCATGATCCAGAAACAAACTAAAGACCTCTAGCTAATAGTCTAACAGAATAATGTACAAGAAGCCGGTAGAGTACAGTCTTGAAAGTTTTAACATGAGAACCTAATGAGTATGTGGTTGCAAACAGCATAACAACATGCTAATGAGAACAGTTTGGCAAACCTATTACTTAACTTATCATGATGGACATCCACTATAGCATAAAGATTCTAAAGAACCCATAGTAGGTTAAAGAACATGTTAACATGTAAAAAAAACATTGGGATTCAATGTCAGTCGACCTCACATGAGAGAAAACTATATATTGGCATTTATCCTAGAAAAAATACTAAGAGTGCAGGATTGACAGGTCAAGGGACATAATCATTAGAGTTACAAATCGTGGAAAAACATGCTTGGCTATATATTAAGACAATGCTATAACATGCGAGAGTCAAGAATCACTTTGCAGGGAATATCATATTAGTAGGAAGAGATTCATTAAAGTAGATTCTGAGCAATTTCTGCAGAGATTCTAGAAATCCAAGGCATGATTGTGAACTCTTAACAAGCAAAGGACATGAAATTAAGTCTAACATGAGCATGACCAATTAGGCATACTTAAAAAGGCTAGGAACTACTCGAATCACATACGCAAAGTGAAGGTCTACTACAGATGTTGAAACCTATCAGGTTTTACACTAGGGAACATGAAATTGCAGAATATCATTGAGATAATATAATTGTAGAAAGCATACAACAATACCATGCTGAGAGTTGACAAATAAAAAAGAAGCTTATTGCATGTTTGTCTAGTAGTTCAAAAAATGTCGGCATACAGAATAAACATACATGAACAAGTAAGAGAGTAATAGTTAAGGCTATAAGGGTCAAGAATGCTAACCAGCTACGAAGATAGACGAGCAAAAGAATCCGTAAGCAAAAATCTTAGTAGTGACGACAAAAGAAAGCCAACAATGAGAACCCCCAAATCCTAGTACGTTAGAGTTCACAGGAGCTTCACTGAGCCCTGAGCAGTGCTCACACTAGGGAGGTTAATAAAGCAGATACGGGTGGCCTTAGATTTCAGCCGACAACAATGAAGAGAAAGTAAAAATAATATAGAAGATGAAAGTAAGAGATTAACAGTAGGTCTTAGTCCTTCGGGTCCGTCCAAATGGAATCATGGAACAAGCGGAGTAAAATCTCGCATGCAAATTAGTAGAGTAACCAAAAAGGAATGAAATCAAACTCTTAACCCTAGTTGGGGTTTAAAACCCAAAATCGGTTAATGGGTATGAAGCATCAAGCTACGCTTCATGTATATGGACGAGATATTATCCAAATCTCCAAGATTGATGTTGATTCCCGTCCGATATAGAGGTGGTATTCGCCAAAATTGGGCAAATTCCTAAGTAATAACATAGTTGTGTGACCAGTAGCAAAGAAACCCAGATGTGGTAAGAAAATAATTATGAAATCATATTATCAACGAGATTAGGAGTGGGAGTTAAGGGAAGGCGGCTAGGGTTCTTCAAAAGAGAGAAAGGGAGGGTTGAGAGCGTTTAAGGCCGGCGACATAGGGGAAATAGGTAAGGGTTTCAGGGGTTGGTTAATTAAAAAGGGTGGAGTGATTGTAGACCGTTGATATTGAAAATTCAACGGTCGGGTTTAAGGAATAGCCAGGGCGGGTCGTCCAACGGGTTGCGACCGGGTCATTTTAACGAGGGTCGTTTGGTTTGGGCTTCTGAGGCTTAATGGATACGATCTAGCTTGTTTGGGCCTTGATTTGGTCCGAAATTAGCTCAAACCTTGAGCTGCAAATTAAATACACGAAATTTATCAAAAATAAATTATAAAAATGATTAGTAGATAATAAAAAATATCATTTAATTAGTAAAATACAGAAAAAATAGCTTATTATTATAAAAATATAAGAAATTGTATTTTAGTATCAATAATATAATAAATACAATCATTTATATGATATTAATTGTTATTGCAATATTACGTAATATATCTTTAAAATATAAAATATAATTATATAAAACAAAGTAATATATTATGAAGCATATATATGGATGCAAATAATAAACATGGATGACTGAGTCATCACAAAATAATTTAAAGGGTAATTAATAAATGATCAAGTAGTTTAAATGCAAAGAAATAAATTTTAAAGCTCTAAAAATTATGAAAAATTATAGAAAAGACTAGTGTAACTCTTGTAGATTAAGAAATAATGCAAAAATAAAATTTTGAAAGTATACACGTATCACGACCCAAAACCTATGGGTTGCGATGACGCCGGACACCACTGTCAGGCAAGCCGACCCCTTAATCAGTTGGAACACTTTCCTGTTTAACATTTTAGAATCGAAGCCTCTTCTTGCATTTTCATTATTAAATAAATAAAATTCGTAATTTAAATACGTCAAGAAACCAACTTAATACAAAAAAAGAAATACCAAGACATCCCCAGAACCCGGTGACACAAGTCCATGAGCAATTTCTAAGAATTTATACAATTATACAATGCTTGTCTGAAAAGCAAATTGGACAAAGGCAATAAATATAAAATGTAAGTACACAGAAGGGAGACTCCGGCAACTATGGAACGCCTATGGAAGAATGCAGCCCGTATAAGTCTCCAAATCAATCACTGTACTATAAAGGTACGTGTATAACAAAATGCGCAGAAAGTGTAGTATGAGTACATATACATTTATGTACCCAGTGAGTATCCCGTCTAATCTCGAAGAAGTAGTGACGAGAGGTCGACTTGACACTCACTAAGGTCCAACAGTATGATATAAAATTGATAAAACGAATAAAAGCAGAAGACATGTAAGACAGTGAGTAACAATTATGTATAAAGCACAGAAATCCAAGTAAGTACTGGAACGGTAACAATGGCCACTTTCTTTCCCCCAAATATCAAACATAAGTTAATATCCATGAAATAACGCCAAATAATCATGTGCACACAGGAATAAAACAACCGGCTGGAGTCATGAGGGAGAATAGCTATGCACTGTCGGGGATCGACCGGCCCGTACCAAGAGTGCATGCTTAACAATGTAATTATATCATATCATGGTGAAAAATAGCTATGCACTGTCGGGGATCAACCGACCCGTACCAAGAGTGCATGCTTAACAATAATCTGCCTACACACTGCCGGGGATCGACCGGCCCGTACCAAGAGTGCGTCTATCAATGTAATCATATCATATCATAGTGTAACTTCGTCCATGCACTGTCGGGGATCGACCGGCCCGTACCAAGAGTGCATTCTTAATTAAATCCCTGTGCACACCGGCCTGTACTAAGAGTGCACTATAAATCCGCCATGGCGTACGGCCCACTCCCATAAGAGTGAAGGAAATTACATATCGCTCGCGGGATGTAAATTACGAAGCGACAACATGCGCACACGGGATGTAAAGTTCATTTAAGCGACAACATGCGCACACAGAATGTAAAGTTCATCTAACAACGATTCTTTCCAATTATTTAAGTAAATGAAAGCTCGGGGAAACAATAATATCTTACATGAGTACAAAACTTATAAGTCATTTCTTTTCCTTTCATAATACTTTCCATAAATAATTTCTTTCATATTCCTTCCTGTAAGTCAATTCATTTCATAATATTTTTCCGTGAAAACAATTTCCTTCCATATTATTTTAAGATCCATAAATCTCAGAGAAACAAAACCACAGAACATGATATTATAACATACATATAATTCATTACAAGAAGTATACAGGGCATGATGCGGGGCCTAACTACCCGGACATAACAATAGTAGCCGCTATGTACGGACTCTCGTCACTTGGTACGTACGTAGCCCCAGAAAACAATTACATGTAGTATGTAGAACACCTAAGGGGACAATTCCCTCTTACAATGTTAGAAAGAAGACTCACCTCGCTCCGAAGATTCATCACCGGCTTCCAAGCCTCTACGACGACTAAAATGGATGCGCAACGCTCCCAAACTATCCAAATAATGATAATTCAATGAAAATATACTCAATAGATCATAACCAATTCAAATTACAAAGTTCCTCAGCCCGTCTCAATGAAATGACCAAAATGCCCTCAGGCCCACGTGCCCGGACCTCGAAAATTCTTGAAGAAAATCCTACCCGAAGATTTACTAATTCAATTACACATTTTACTCAATTATTCATGCTCAATTCGTGGCTAAAATCCAAATTTCCAAATTTCTAGGTTTTCTTCAAAATACTAATTTTTCCACAAATTTTCCTTAATTTTCATGTTCTAATCCATGATATAATCTTGTATTTAACTTGGAAATAAGTAGAATGATCTTACCTCTGAAGCTTGGTTGAAATCTTCCTTGAAATGCTCTCAAAATCCGTCCATGGCATATGTAAAATGAGTTAAAATGGCCAAAACCCACTAAATATCATTCTGCCCAGCACAGGCCTTCTCTGCGATCGCAAAGGCCACCCAGGACCCTCCTCCGCGATTGCACCAACAGACCTGCGGTCGCACAGGTCATCTCCAGTACCCTCACTCGCTCTCTTCTGCGAACGCAATAGCAGGCCTGCGATCGCACTGCTCTGCCCAGACCTTCTCCGTGATCGCACACCAAAATCCGTGATCGCATAGACCAAAACCACTGCCCCTCAATTCCTTCTATGCGATCGCAAAGCAAAGGCTGCGTGTCACGACCCCACATCCTAACAGGCCGTGATGGCGCCTATCGTGGAACTAGGCTAGCCGACCATCACTTTACTACGCATTTATTCAATTATCATAGTTCACAATTAAATAATAAGCAAGCAACCACATCATAATTAATATAAATAAGTCTTAGCGTCCCCTTAATACTCTAAACAAACCTCCCAAGAACTGGAGTCAATAGTCATGAGCATCTAAGAATAAATAAATCTAACTCTGCTAAAACTATAATATATGTCTCTGAATCAAATGCTAAGACTAAATAAGGAAGGGAAATGGAGAAGCTGTGGACGCTGGACAGCTACCTCGAAATCCCGTGAATGCTACTACCACACTACGTCAGCTACTACTGCGAACTAGTACCTGGATCTGCGCACAGAGGCACAGGGAGTTTTTATGAGTACGCCAACTCAGTAGTAATGAAAATAAATCACAGTCTGAGTAATATAAACACACAGTACAGATACACAATTCCACAAAACCAGTAAAACACCAAGTCACCACGTAGTATTCATCAAACAATGAGTTCGAAATCAGTTTCCATGAAACCTTTGAAACAAGTGCAATATCAGTATATCTCAGTAAAATTCTCAATAAAACCAGTTTGAAAACAAGGTAAATCATAGTTTGAAAACTCAGTAAAACCTTTCACAAAACTGCCCCTCGGGCCATAATCATTTCTTGTAACAATATTTTTCAATAACAGCCCCTCAGGCAACCTCACAATCACTCTGCCCATCAGGCAACCCTACAATTACTCTGCCCATCAGGCAACCTCACAATCACTCTTCCCATCAGGCAACCTCACCATCACTCTGCCCATCAAGCAACCTCACAATAACTCTTCATAAGCCTCACGGGCATCACTCAATCGGTACCGGCGCACACTGGGGGTGTGTTACAGACTCCGGAGGGGCTCCTACAGCCCAAGCGCAATAATAAGCCACATCATGGCATAATTCACACACAATATGGGCCCGCAGCCTCTCTCATATCATATCATCCTCACAATATAGGCCAGCAACCTCACTCAGTCAGACACTCTCAATTTTCCCTTCAGGCCATAGTATACCGGGTTCTCAACCCAAAAACAGTATTTCATTTTTCAAGAAGTAGTATCAAAATACTCTGAGTGTCAAAACAATTTCACAGAAAAGACTGAGTGAAAAATCATAACATATCAGTGAGGAAAATAGTAAAAACATCCCCCAAGGGGTAAACAAGTCGGCACTAGGCCCCAAACACGGCTAACAGCCCAAAACATATCATAATGTATAAATACTAATTAAACAAAGGCTTAAAAATCGGTTTCGCAACTTAATAGTCGCCCAAGTTAGGAACCATGTTCCAAAGTTTCCACCTTTTTATTCCAAAACCCGTGAAAGGGTGC
>ML267652.1:622-16908 GCA_005239495.1 Nicotiana undulata
ACATTATTCAAGTATAAGAAGGAATTTTAACCACCTTCGTTTACCTCAACAGCTCATTATTAAGACTTGTCACATTATTCAAGTATATGAAGGAATTTTAACCACCTTCGTTTAGCTCAACAGCTCATTATCTCATTTATTCTTTGCTCTTTATCAATTATATCAGGAGTAACACAATTACTCAATTGATGGAGTTCATAATTCTTATATGAATATTATGTACATTTAATTCGCAGCTATCATAGCTCAATTTGATCATATATCAGCAATAACTCGTACAAAAACTCAGATAATATCAAACAACATTCAGAACTTGCTCGTGGGTCCTACGGCTACCCAACATACAGTGTAGATGCCACGTACGGACTCTCGTCATGTGGTGCGTACGTAGCCCCCTCAACAAGCAAAATTTACAACAAAAAGCCTAGGGGACATTTCCCCTTTACAAAGTTTGGAAAGGAGACTCACCTGGACAAGTGCTCCTCCGGCCAACGGACCAATCAACAAGACGCACGAATCCTCCGAATCACCCCCGATGGCTCGCAACTAGCCAAAAATACATAATTATATCAATTTAGGAAGATTCAAGGAGGATTTATCAAATATTTCCTCAAAAACGTATTCTTGACGTACTTTGGAAATTCAACTCCGAGCCTCGGCGTCCGGAAAATTATATTTCTTGAAGAAACGCGTTATACGTCGCCTAAGGATCAAGATTAACTCAATTAATCATCCTTCAATGGCCCAAAAATTAGAATTCACATTTTCATCAAACCCCTCTTTCTTCCCCCAACAATTTCCTATGAATTTCAATGAATTTGGAAGAGGAAATTCCCAAGGAATTGAAGAAATTAACATGCAGAGGGTTACGGAATCACTTACCTGAGTTTCTAGGCCGAAATACCCGTTCTGGAGCTCTTGGGGTCGTCAACAATGGAGGTAAATGATTTTTTGGGAAAAGAATTCACGACTTGGCTTTTTTAATGGGACTGCCCAACAGTTTCCGCACCTGCGATCCAAAAGTCGCAGGTGCGGACTCGCACCTGCGGAGTAAAGGGTCGCGCCTGCGGAAAATAGGCCTGGTCACTGGGGGATTTCTCGCACCTGCGGACTTTGGATCGCAGGTGCGGACTCGCACCTGCGGGAATATGTCTTCACCCGCGATGGTCTGGGCCCCTGGGGAAAGTCGCGCCTGCGGGCTTTTGTCCGCGCCTGCGGGAAGAGGATCGCCCCTGCGGCTGGAGCCGCACCTGCGAAGGAATTTCCGCTGGTGCGAACCTCGCGCTTGCGGCTCATGGACCGCAAGTGCGGTCACACCAGTAAATTCCACCAGCAGTTCAATTACTGGTTTTTGACCCCGTTCGGGGTCCAGGAGACCCTTGGGCCCACCCGAGCCCTCAACAAATTATACCAACAAGTCCCAAATAACATGACGGACTTTCTCGAGCTCCCAGAACACTAAAAACATCATTCAAACCAAGAATCACTCTCCAAAACCCCTTAGATCAAACTTAGGATTTCAAGAAAATTACAAATGGCTCATCAATACGCCGAACGGGTCTATACTGCTCGGAATGACCCCAAATTTTGCGGACAAGTCATAAATGAGTATATAGAACTATTGCCAGTTTCAGAATTCCATTCGGACCATGGTATCATGAGGTCCAATTCCAGGCTAAATTCCAAATCTCATGAAATCCTGAATTCCAATTCAGGTGCCGAAATACTCCCGCGTCATCATAAACCCGAGGCGAACACAATCCCAAGTCCGAAATCATCATCCGGAGCTGCTGGAGCTGTCAGAACTCGATTCCGAGGTCGTTTGCTCAAAACGCTGCTCGGAACCAAAATTAGACAAATAGGCTAGCCTTCAGGAACCAAGTGTTCCTGAACTGGCCAAATTTCTTCCGAATCTCGAACTACCTGCCCACACAAGTCATAAGGCACGAGTAGTCTCTATGGGAAGAGTCATTCATGGGAACGGAGTCCCAACACACAAAACGACCGGCTGGGTCGTTACAGTACCCTTTGTTAAAATTAATTCCTTTAAACCAAAACATACGGTCAGCCTAAAACCAAAGCCCAAAATTCACATAGCCCATTAACAAACCAACAATCCATGGAAATTCAATCCCTGAATCAACCGAAAAGGAAATGGCACGAATGACATTCATTATTCTTTGGGAATAAACTAATCAATTAATAAAGCATGTGACAGGATTACCAAAATTAGCAACGACAATAAATTTGAAAGTACCAAAGCAAAACATATATTAAATAAATAATGAGATGAATTGAAATTGAACCTTTATTATGGAATATGCTCCTCAATGTACCCAGCAAGAAACAGAGCTTCGAAAATTTCAGATGAGCTCATAAATCAGAATCGTGGACTAGAATCGACGGCCACGAACGGGAACCTCACAACTGAACACAGACCTCACCAGAGATTTCGCCAGTGACTACGAATGAAACCTCATACTAGTTACATCCACCGGCTACGGAAAATCCAAATGTGGCTATTCAACCTGCATTTTTAGCTGCTGAACAGCCTGCGTCTTTTAGCAGCTTTCAGCATGTTTCGTCTTTGAATGTATCCTCTCGGGTCTGTTTTTGTTCTTTTTTTTTGTTTCTTCTTTGGTTTTTCTCGTGTCAGCATATCCATATGTTCTTACGTCTTCGGCTATTTTTCTTGGGGATCAGGGGTTTTTGGAATTTTGGTCGTTGAAGGTTTTTGTTTCTAAAGTTTTTCTCACCCTTATTTGTGTTCGTCCCCAACATGAGAGCCTTTGTTTTTTTTTTCTTTTTACTTTTGTGGATGATTGTTCTCTCTTCTGAAAGAGAGTAACGATGGAGATGATCTTTTTTAGAGGGTGTGCGGCTCACTTAGGGTGTATAGGAATTAGGTTCTAGGTTTTAGGAAAGTGTGGTTTTTAAAGAGGGGGTATTTGGTCGAGCCTCGAATTTTGGGCCCTAAAATTGGGTCAATTTGAAATAAAAGGCCAAATTATTCTTTCAAAAACGGTCACCTTACTACTAATTAAATTTATTTTGTAAAAAGACTAATTAACGTTTTAACTAATTAATTAGACTAATTGTTTATGCTAATGAATATGTTTGTGACTTTTTATATATTAATTTATCAATTAAAAAGTGATTAATTCCTAAATGCAAATTAAACCTAAGATGGCATGCAACGAAAAATGTGACAATTTTTATGATTTTTCTATAATTTTAAAATATTAAAACTACATGAAATGCAACTAAATAAAGAAAAGTTCCTAAAATTCATTAAAAGTTCTTTTTTGATTATTTTTAGGAGTAATTTCAATGCGGGGCAAAATTTGGGTGTTCACAGCTGCCCCTCTTTGCTCGAGAACATGAAGGGTTTTCGGGCAAAGATAAAATGAGCAACCACGAGCAATATTTGCCCGTTTGGTACTCCATTTGGAAGAATTTTGAAAAAGGTTTGACCGAACCTTGCTTCGGAGGTTGCCTACATATCCTTGGCTATAAATGAATCAGGTCAGTGTAGTTCTGGAAGTTTTGGAGTGATGGAGTGATGAGTTCGAGAGTCGAGCGAGGTTCCGTCCGAGGATCCGGTTCATGGTCCTGTTAACATTAAGTCCATTTTTCCTTTTTACACAGCTATCCACGTTAGGTTTTCCAAAACACACATACTAATTACAGTAGTTAAGAAATGGGATCACAGTTACGAGTTAATCCGACAACTACCCAAAATATACAGAACCCACGGAAGTGTCTACAGAGCCTCTAAAACTACGGAAAATGAACATAGACCTGCCGGTGACAAGGCCCCGTCTATACCTCAAAAGGAACAACATGCACAAAAGAGAGAAACACATATATCTACATACGGCCCCGGGAGGAAATGGGGCTCACCAGAACTACTGAAAGGAGGATGAGAGGGCACCACTATCGACGATTGACGCTGCCAGCTACTGAGCCACCTACATCCATAAGATGTAGCGCCCCCAGAAAAAGGGATGTTAGTACCATTGAATAGTGATAGTATGTATAAACAAACTCTACTCTAGATAGAATAAACTTCAAACAGGCAACGATACAAATAGAAACTTCATATAACAATTCACTGAAGTCGGGGAAAAACACAATTAAGGGTCACCATGTTTTCTTATCCCGTTTTGCCATCTTTTGGTTAATAGTCTTTTAAAACCAAGTGTTACTATTATTACTAAACCACTGTGTCGTTGTTACACGGAGTCCGATCTCCGTCCGATCGGCCAAGCAATCCTAAGTCAGACATCAATATACCACCGTGTCATTATTACACGGAGTCCGATATCCGCCCGTTTGGCTTAGCCATCTCATTCGAACCAGTGGGATATCATCGTTATCATACTTTCATTATTACCACCGTGTCCTTAACACACGGAGTCCGATCTCCGCCCGATCGGCTAAGCCATACTACTTGGAGAAATGAGACATCATCAATATCATACTTTCATAATTACCACCATGTGTACATCATGGAGTCTGATCTCCGCCCGATCGGCTAAGCCATACTACTTGGAGAAATGAGACATCATCAATATCATACTTTCATAATTACCACCATGTGTACATCATGGAGTCTGATCTCCGCCCGATCGGCTAAGCCATCTCCCTCTAGGACATAACCCATCATCTTTAAATCTTTTAGTTCACATTTCATCTCATTTCAATCTTTCGATTCACATCTCATATCATTTCAATCTTTTGATTCACATCTCATATCATTTCAATCTTTTGATTCACATTTCTTCTCATCACTTAATTTACGTTCTTGACACTTGGGCATATTTAAGACATTTTAGGTTACACTCCTCCCTTCAACCATATCTTATATTCATCCTTTACATCAACAAAAACCATCATGTAAATGGATTCGTACACATAGTAAAAGAAGGAGCATAATGATCACAATTCATACACCCAAATAGCATAATGACATGGTAGTAACATAGAATGGCGTAGAAGCAAGAATTTCTCAATTTAGCACATAGAACCCAAAGAATCAAAACAAGGGAATTCATACCGTACATTTTGGCACCAATGAGTTTATTCTATGAAGCTTAGAGTTAGCCATACATACCTCGATTTGGGGTTTTTCCTTAATTTCTACCACAATTCACCGAACCCTTTTAGCACCTTCAATCTAGTTCACAATGTGGCACAACTGAATTTAGAATTAGGAATAATGATCATGTATTGAACTCACTTGAGCATTTTATCAAACATTAGGTGTTCATATATATTTAATGCCCCCCCCCCCCTTTTAGTGAATGGTTACTCTACCGCATACCTTTTTACTAGATTAGGATTAGTTGATTACATGCATGCAAGGTTCCTATCCCCATTCCAATGAACTCACCTATCAATGGTCCATCTTAACAAAATCTGGAAATTTAGGGTTGGTGGGGTAGAAGCTTACCTCTTAGAGTGAGGAATTTGGTGTCCTATTTGATTAGTTCCAAGATTGAGTGGTGATGGAGGATCGATTTGATGGAATTGGGGGCCTTCTTTCTTGAACTCTCTCTTTGCTCAATATAAACTTATCAGGAAAATGGTTAAGGGATGGGGGAGGGGAGTTGTATAGGTCTGGGGGTCGGGTTCTAAAAATTAGAAAATAGGAGCCCCGATGCAGGTTTGCGGTCCGAAATGCGATCACATTTCGGTTATGCGGTCCGCAAACCTGCCGCATAATTGGTCTCAATTTGGAAAAAAAGAAAAAGAAACTGCCCAGGTATGCGGCAACTATGCGGTCTACATACCTGTTATGCGGTCGCATAATGCACCGCATAACTCCCTCCGCAAAACTCAAGCACAAATATGCGACGAACTATGCAGCCCGTGTTGGCACACAATTGTTTCTTCAAATTATTTTCAAACTTGCATATAGGCTCTCAAAATTACTCTTTGCAATAATGAGTATTTTTCCTTATTTTTCTATATTTTTATTTAAATTATCTCCCTGTTTATTTAATATTTTATATCTAAATAATTCATAAATTATGCTCTAAATAATTTCAAAAATACTTCCTAGCTCAGCCTGTTATTCATAAACATTTTCTATCTATTAAAATCAAATTATTTAATGAATTAGTCAATTGGGACTTATTTAATTTCAATTACAACAATTTTGCAATTATGGCCTTATTAGACATTTTGTATTATTTTAATTCGGAGCTTATGCATTTCTTACACTCAATATCAGTTAATTACTATAATTTTACCTATTTAAACTTAATTTTGTCTTTTCATAATTATTAGATATTTTAACTAATTAATTATCTATTTTTTATTAGGTATTTTAATAGCTAGCCACAATTATTTAAATTTTAGCAAAATTCTAGCCTAATCTTTAAACCAAAATTACCCAACCCATCAGACCATCAAACAACCCAACCCAATCCTAAGTTTAACCCGGCCAAACCCTGATTAGATCTGAGTCGTTGATCAAATAAGATCAATGGCCCAGATCATTTCTTTTCATAATTAACCCCTCAACTACCCATCCCCGACCCCTCATTCCTCGAGACCAACTCTCTCTCTATCTCTAGTCTTTCCCTCTCCCTTCTCTCTAGAACCTTCCTGGTCACCTCCTTCTCCGATGAAGTTCCGCCTATCTCCGGCCACCTCCGACCTCTCTCCTTTCGACCCCAGCCGCCATGACGCCTCATTCTCCGGTTCACCTCATTTCTGAAACCTCTAAGGGTTTCTACGATGCCAAACGGATACTGGAGTTCCTGCGTGGGTGGTTTTTCGGCCTTCTCCGGTGGGGTTTTAACACGACCATGCCATAACCTCCACTACCTTTGAGTTTCACGGCAGGTTCTCCGATATCTCTGTTTCTTATGAAAACCCTTACTTTTGAACTTTTCGATTTCTCTAGATCTGTAATAGATCTATACATATTATCAACTCTCTCCATGTCTTTTTTTTTTAATTTCTCAGTTTCCTAAATGATTTCTCATCATTTTATAACTATGGTTTTAAAATCCTTTACAAAATAGTTCTTTCTAATTTCTTAGGATTATTTCATGATTTTATTATGTTTGAGCATTATTGGAACCGTTCTCTTCTTGTTTGAGTCATTTTGATCGAAACCCCAAACGTCTTGGTTCCAATCTGTGATTCTAAGTTATTTGCGATAATGTTTTATCCATTCTATTATGATTGCTGCGCTTTCATGAGCACTCTGTCATTTTTTTTGTAACTTTTGGTCTATGCTTGCCATTAGGGTTTCTGGCTCTTCGTTACTTCTGACTAAATCATGTTTATTCTGTTATTACCTTTAATTATTTGCTATGTTCTATGGGAATCCCTAATTTGTGTGATTAGGGTTTCTAATTTTCTCCTATTGTGTGTTTACTCTGTATAACCTATGTTGATTCTTAAATCAGTACTACTAATATTTGGAATCCCTAATTTCCTGTGATTGATTTCCTTTAATTGATTTCTTGTGATAATCTTTACAACTATTAGTTATTTCTTGCCTTATTACATGACTGATTTTACTATCAATTGATTCTTACAGTAGTGCTTTAATCAAAACCTCATGAACTTGCCCCCAATTCCCAACTGTGTGCTTACTATGTTCGAAATCTTTTCTTATTTGCTGGACGCGATTTCTTTACTTATTTGTTACCTGCTCTCTATCGTGTGAAGTGACTCCCTCAATTAAGGGGAGACTTCTGATTCTTATCCTTTACTGATTTTCGAGTTAGTACAATTACTGAACTAAATTGATTCTTTCCTTATTAATCATGAACTTGCCCTCTTTGCCTTGTTTGAATCTTTACCGTTTGAATTAAATCCCTTGACTTCAGGGAGTACTTTACTTAATTTCCTGATTAATTGATTTCGAGTTCCTTAATTACTACTTGACTTTGATTTTTACCTTATTTATTACCTGCTTTTCAACTATATATACTTCTACTCTTTCACTAGCACAAGGACGAACATCAATACTATTCTAAGCTCTCTCTTGTGCTAGAACTCCTTCTCTCTTTCTTTCTCTGCTCTACTGTTGTTCTCTCTGCTCTTTGTATATTGTAAGCTGGCTGTAAGCCAAGGCTATCATTGTGCTCTCACTTTGCTTTTGCATTCTGCTTTGCTCTTTTCTCACTGGTATGTTCTAATTAATTTCCAAGTTTCAAACCAATGTGTTTATTATTGTTTCAGTTTGTCATCTTCCTGATTTTCTTCTACTTGTGCTTCTACTGTTCAACCTGCAATTAAGTCTCTTGTTTATCTTTCAGTACTTACCATGCTTTATCTCTTTAAGACTTACATGCTGATTCAATAATGCTTCTAGGACTGTTGTCTATTCCTAATTTACACCTGTTATGCCTGTATCCTACTACTGTCTATGTTCATATTTAAACTTTGCTATTTCTTGATTCACTGAACCTCTTTGATTTGTGTAATTATGATTGAACAAGTTTATTAAATCCATGTTATCACTTCCTGATCTATTTGTCCCCTCTCCTATCGTCCTTGTGTGAAATTATGTATTTCTAAGCATGTTTGAATGGTCCGGTACTTCTGTTTGTTTTTCAAAAGCTAATCTTCCAAAACAACTCTCCAGTTTTGTACACTATTTTCAACTAAAAACCTTTCTCTCCTTCTGGCACTTCACACTATTCTTAGAAATTTAGGTTCTACCCCCTTTGTGTGAGCACTGCCTTGGGGACCTCTGAGTACTCATTGAACTCTAACACAGAAGGCTGGTAATTCCACACTGCACTTGTTCAAATTTTGGCAATATGCTTGGGTGCTGGTATTGGCCAGGGACCCATTAGGACCCTAGGGAGCTTTGCCGCACCCAGGCCATGGAAGGCTGTGAAACTCGAAAGGAGTGAGGTTGGAAGATTGGGCCTGATTGAAGCCTCCCTATAGAAGTAACTTCTTATTTTCCTTTTGCTAATGTAATTCATTATTATTTGTTTGTAATAACTTTTAAACGAATGTTTGGGGCTGGATAGTGAATATGGGGGGATATGCATGCTTAGTCTAGTAATGGGTAGAAAACCTGCCTATAGGATTTTACTTTCTTGCATGTGCAATAGACAACCTGTCTAGGACATGCATCTCATTAGAAATCCTGCTTTAGGTTCTTTACTTTCAGCATGTTATTATACTCATCTCATAAACCATGACTGCAGTAATAAAACTGTTATAAGGTATCATTACTGCATCTCATAAGCATTACATTTAGAAACCATGTCTTTAGGTATCCTTGTGTGCATTAGATATCATGTTCTTAGGACCTTACCTTCAGCATGTTTGTTTCAAGTTATATTTTGCTGAACACCTAGTTAGCATGTGTCTAATCTGATAAATATCACTAAAATGTATCCCGCATATTTTTAAAATCAGAACTAAATTCTGCATGCTCACCCTCAAAACAAAAATAGGCAATGTATACGCCTATCTAGGCAAACCTTAGGCCTAATATTTATTAAAACTCAATCAATCGTTCTACGTCCTGTTTGTGTTTAAAATGATCTGTAAAGCTAATCACTCTTCTGAGATCTGAGAACCTTGCTGTGTGTAATCATTTTCACTCCTGTCTGCCTAGCAATTAATAGATTTTCAAAACAAATCCTCCCTCTTACAAAGTCACTCTGTTCGTTTGAATCCTTGCTTTACTTTAAAATTATCGGTTCTTGAAGTTGTGCACTCACTCTCTTTTACTAAAAACTCTTTTAAACTACTGATTCTTGCTCTATTTTTTGAATTACTGGATTTCAATGTAAGCCACCCCTGTTCGAAGTTACTCTGTTTTATTTAAAATCTTGCTTTGCTTCTGATTACTGATTTTCTAAAGGTTATCTCCTCTTTTACTGAAAATTTTAAGCTGCTACGCACTCTTAATTCTTATTGTTGTCTCTAAACTACTGAAAATCAACCATCCTTTTGAATCACTCAGTCATGACTGAACCTTTTTCTTTCACTATTAAGTTTTTTCCAAAATCATAACCTTTTGAAGCTTACTGTTTTAATTTACAAATTCCCGTTTTAAACTCCCATATTTGAGACCTTGATTGCGTTTGAGACGTGCTATTTACGTGTTTACTTGTGGAGGGATCTGTGAGCCATTATTTTCCCTTATGTGTTCCCATATTTGTGGTCCCATTTGTTGTTTATATGTCGCTTAGAATTTTATCCCTTTAAACCTAGGGGTTCAGCCTAATACTCACCTTGTAGGATTAGTAGTCCTAAATACCCTCCAGGACTTATAGAATGGGATGGGTAATAGCACGCAATAAGCTTTGTTACCGACACACGCATTTTAAATACCTTAACGGGGCGGGAAGGATAGAATACAGATATGATGACCGGTGCGCTAATACCACGTGTAGCCTCTCTTCGAGGCGTGACATACCGGGTATTGCATTGATGTGATCCGTATTAATTTAAACCTAGGACAGTCTCTTATCAAATGTTTATTCTAATGTTTTCCCAAAACCTTTAAAGATTTTTACGCCTGTTTGAAATCCCCTCTTATATGAACCTTGCTTGCTACTTGTTCATCGTCCAAATTCACAAAAATTCTTGGCAGGGACCCACAATTATGGATCTTGAGGGGTGCCTAACAGCTTCCACTTGGGATAATTTCAAGCCCTTACCCAATCTCTGGTAACACAAACTAGTCCATGAGTTATCTACTCTAGGTGCCCTAACGCACCACAAAATCGTTAGGTGGCGACTCTTCCGTAAACCCTATTCCTTTAAGGAGTTGTCCAAAACGTCATAAACCCGATCTCTCCGTACCTAACCCGTGCGATAGAAAAAGGGGGCGCGACAACATGGCGACTCTGCTGGGGACTTTCCCTAGGCTTATACCATTACAAGTTGCTTTGTGAATTTGGACCTTTAATTTTCATTCAAATGCTTACGATTTTTCCCATTCCCCTTTATATGTTGTTAACTGTTTAACTTTTGCAAGTATTTATTTCACCTGAGCGAAACTGACATATCTTCATGTTTTCTTTGTAACCTCTTTCCATTGTAACTGTTGTATTTCCTTTCTTTACCGCTTTCTTCAACGTGAAAATACATGCCTACTTGTTTAAATGATATTTATTGCATATCATGCTCCACATTCATATTCCACTCGTGCCAAAAAAAATCCTATAGCAACCTTTACAATGAGTGGTTGCGCTATTCCAATATTATTACCCCCTAAATTCGGAAAGGTGTATTTGCGGTAAAACTAGTCGATCAGCGGTGCAGTCGACGGTTCCGAGCCTTCCCCCTTGAGTTGTCCTCTCAAGGGTAGCACTCTAAAATCCCAATAGAAACCTTACTCTATTGTATTTTGCATGCATCATGGTCAAACCTAGCAAGGCTAACGTGTTGTCCGCACAATAGCCTTTAAGATAGCCTTGTCCAAAGTCCCTTGGGTTTCCCTGGAACCCAAAAGGACGCCTTCACGTTCTGTTCATTTATTTGGATAACTTAAATGCTCATGCTAATTATTGATGTTAAATAGTCGAGTCTGGTGGGGCTAAGGGCCTAACCCGTTTACTTTGCAGAAATGAGGCACGAGGTCCCCAGATTCGGTATGGTCACCAACATCCACCTAATAGATAGTACTCAAGCGAGGTGCCGAGTCTGGGGATAGGCCCCTCTAGGACCAAATAGATAGGATTTGTCTTTACTCTGCTTTTGATGTAATAAGGCCACTGACCATTAGTGCCATTTTATATTTTGTATTCTTAGAGTCAAGTTGGATTTGTCTATTTTATTATCAAAAAAATGAGGCATTTAGTATTTTAGGTTCTCCAAATTAATTTGTCGCTAGGCCTACCTCGGGCACAAAGAGGTTCCCCAACTTAGGATGCGTTTTACATTTTTGCATTACGTGTTTAAATTACCGCAATATGTTTTATAATCCTCACTGACTTCCTTACCTTTTGTTTTTTTGTTTTCCTTTATTTATTATTCCCCTCCCCAAAGGTTAGTTCGTACACTCTGGCATCAACAACTTATTGCACAAGATCAAAAAACCCTCCTCCTCCTCCTCCTCCCAGTCCTCCTAAAGGGAAAAACAAGGGCAAAACTAAGATGGCAGATACAAGCGGTAGCAAGAAAGAAAATAGGGATGAACTGGTTGAGACCAATGATGGTCGTGGTATTCAGGTTCTGCACGAGGGTATGTCTCCACTAGAGAAGAAGCTGCTAAAGTTCCAAGAGGAACTTGACCAAGTCAAGAACTTGTCCCACTTATCATTCTCCCTCAACGTCCTAGAAGTTCACTTCCCAAATGCTCCGCACCCCACTTTACCATAAAACATCCCCAAACAACCCAATCACCCCAAAGATCTAGTTCCACCAGTACAATGCAATACATGTCACCACAACACTCCACCTCTCCAGGATCAGACAAGAGACCATTTCCAGGCTTACCATAATCCCATATATGTGGAAACTATAGCTCATTCCACACCCCATACACCCGAGTCTGACGAGAAGGATAGGCTCATCAGGAATTTGGCCGAAGAACTCAATAAATTGACCAACCAAGTTCAGGGTGTCGAAGGAGTCAAATGGATTGAGGGGATGAACTATGAGGATCTTTGCATACAGCCCGATGTCGAACTGCCCGAAGGGTACAAACCTCCTAAGTTCGAGATGTTTGATGGCACCGATGATCCAAGAGTCCACTTAAGAACTTACTGCGACAAGCTGGTCGGCGTCGGAAAAGATGAGAGGATCCCCATGAAACTCTTCATGAGGAGTTTGAAAGGAGATGCACTATCCTGGTACATCAGCCAGGATCCAAAGAAATGGACCAATTGGGTGAGCATGGCTACGGACCTCATGGATAGATTCAGACTCAACACGGAGAATGCACCGGATGTGTTCTACATCCAGAACGTAAAGAAGAAACTAACAAAGACCTTTCGCGAGTATGGTACTCGTTGGAGGTCAGAAGCTGTCAAGATCATACTGGCCTTGGAAGAGGAACAAATGAAGAAATTCTTTGTACGAGCTCAGGATCCTCAGTATTATGAGCGAGTGATGATGGTCGAGGGGCACAAGTTTTCAGATATCATCAAGCTGGGAGAGCGAATTGAGGAAGGTATAAAAACGGTATGGTTACTAATTTTTAAGCTTTACAAGCGACCAATAAAGCTCTACAATCCGGTGGTGTGTCCAAGAAAAGGGATGTAGGAGCCGTGATGGTGGCACAGCAAGCCAAGTCCCCTCCCAAATACCAAGTATACCCCGCACCTTCCTTCACGTACCAACTAGCTCCAAGCTACCAAGCACCCTCACTTCAATACCAAACACCCTCAGCCACCTACCAAGCTCCACCACCCACATATCAGCCTACCTCGCCCAGATACTCCCAACTAGCTCCCGTTTATAATGCCTATAATTCCCAACCTTCTCACTACCATTCACCACCTGCTCGCCAAAATATCCCAAGACCCTACCCAAACTTCGACCGTCGTCCACCAAAACAGTATACCTCCATAGCTGAACCCATTGACCAATTATACGAAAAGCTCAAAGCTGCCGGTTATGTCACACCCATTCCCGCTGTCACCCCTGAGAACCCTTCTCAATGGGTCAACCCAAACAAAACCTGTGCTTACCACTCTAGCATAAAGGGACACACCATCGAGGAATGTCGTTCCATGAAGGACAAGATACAGACCCTCATAGATAACAAGATCATTGTAGCCAAGGACCCTGCTCTTAATGTTTGCAATAATCTGTTGCCTGACCATAAGGGTGGTGTCCACATGATTGAGGTTGATGATGACTGGGATCCCGAGGGATCGATTGGGCTGATTGCAGAGGGCGATCCGAAGAAGCCTGCAATTAATCTTAATCTGATCGTGGTCTAGATGTAGCAATCTGAGGAAGCTGAGGTAAACATGTCCATTCCACTTGAGTTTGAATCGAGACCACCCACAAAGGAAAAGGTGTAACGACCCAGCCCGTCGTTTTGTGTGTTGGGACTCCGTTCTCGTAAATGACTCTTTCCATAGCGGCTACTCGTGCCTTATGTCTTGTGTGGACAAGTAGTTCGAGATTCAGAAGTGTGTTGGCCAGTTCAGGAACACTTGGTTCTTGAAGGCAAGCCTATTTGGCTAATTTTGGTTCTGAGCAGCATTTTGAGCAAACGACCTCGGAATCGAGTTCTGACCAATCCAGCAGCTCCGGATGATGATTTCGGACTTGGGAGTGTGTTTGCCTAAGGTTTCTGATGACCCGGGAGTATTTCGGCACCTGAATTGGAATTCAGGATTTCATGAGATTTAGAATTCACCCTGGAATTGGACCTTTTGATATCATGGTCCGATTGGAATTCCAGAGCTGGCAATAGTTCTGTATAGTCATTTATGACCTGTCCGCAAAACTTGGGGTCATTCTGAGCAGTATAGACCCGTTCGGCGTATTGGTGAGCCATTTGAATTTTCTTGAAATCTTAAGTTTGGAACTAAGGGCTTTTGGAGAGTGATTTATAGTTTGGACGATGTTTTTAGTGTTCTGGGAGCTCGAGTGAGTCCTTCATATGATTTGGGATTGGTTGGTGTAATTTGTCGAGGGCTCGAGTGGGCCCAGGGGTCTCCCGGACCCCAAGCGGGGTCAAAAACCAGCAATTTCATAGCTGGTGTGGCTGCTTCTGGTGTGACCGAACCTGCGGTCCATGAGCCGCAGGCGCGAGGCTCGCACCAGCGGAAAATCAATCGCAGGCGCGGCTCTAGCCGCAGGAGCGGCCTTCCTCTCGTTGGCGCGTGTCCGCAGGAGCGGACCAGGCTCTGTAGGCGCGACCTCCCTAGGGCCCAGGCCTTTGTCGCAGGAGCGACCTTCCTTCCGCAGGAGCAGACCAGGCTCAGCAGGCGCGACTTTCCCCCAGGGCCCAGTCCATCGCAGGTGCGACCCCTTTCTCGCAGGTGCGAGTCCGCACTTGCGATCCAAGGGTCGCAGGGGCGGAAACTGCTGGGTAGTTCTATAAAAGCTCCATTTCGTTATTTTTCTTCCCATATACATTTTTTTCCTCCATTGTTGCACACCCCAAGAGCTCCAGAGCAGTGTTATCGGCCTAGATAACTCAGGTAAGTATTTCGTTGGCTTCCCGCATGTTTGTTACTTCAATTCTTGAAGAATTCCACTTCCATAATCCATGAGAATTCATAAAAAAATCCATGGGAAGTCTTGGGAAAAATAGAGGGTTTTGAGAAAATTGTATTTCTGATTTTTGAGCTATTATAGGATGATTAATTTAGTTAATCTTTATCCTTAGGCGACGTATAGCGCATTTCTTCAAGAATCGTAATTTTTCGGACGCCGAGGCTCGGAGTTGAATATTCCAAGTACGTAAAGAATGTGTTTTAAGGGAAATCTTTGATAAATCCTCCTCGATTCATCCTAAATTGATATAATTATGTGTTTTTGGCTAGTTGCGAGCCATCGAAGGTACTTCGTAGGATTCGTGCGTCTTGTTGATTGGTTCGTTGACTGGAGGAGTACTTGTCTAGGTGAGTCTCCTTTCCAAACTTTGTAAGGGGGAAATGTCCCCTAGGCTCCTTGTTGCTAATTGTGATTGTTGAGGGGGCTGCGTACGTACCACGTGACGAGAGTCCGTACGTGGCATCTATACTGTATGTTGGGTAGCCGTAGGACCCACGAGCATGTTCTAGCTGTTTGTTTGATATTATCTGATGCTTTGTACAAGTTATTTGCCAGTATATGATGAAATGGAGCTATGATAGCTTTGAATTAAATGTACATATTATCCAGATAAGAATTATGAATTTCATCAATTGATTAATTGTGTTACTTCTGATGTAACTGATAAAGAGAACGGAGTAAATGAGATAAATCTAAATCCTGAGCTATTGAGCGAAACGAAGGTGGTTGTAAATCCTTCATGTACTTGAATTAGTCCACCATGGCGATATTATGAGAAAAGAGGATAATAATGACATAAAATCCTAACTTTGCCTATCAAGAGAGATGCGAATATCCAATCCTGTTGAGCATTGATGAGTCGATACCATGGTGTCTACATATACACATATATATATGCATTCATGCATTCATGGCCCCCGAGTCACAAGTATGATTCGTGATCGGGGAGAACTTATATTTTCATTAGCCCATGAGTCACAGGTTTGATTCGTGATAAGGGAGGAATTACACTTATATTTTCATCAGCCCCTGAGTCACAAGTTTGATTCGTGATCAGGTAGAAATCAGACTTATTTTACCAGCCCCTGAGTCACAGGTTTGAT
>ML267655.1:0-27190 GCA_005239495.1 Nicotiana undulata
ACTGAGTAAGTGCCGAGCCTAACCTCGGCGAAGTAGTGACGAGGCTAGGACCGACAACGATATGTGTACCTGTGAAATTCTATATAATAACAGGAGAATATCGACGGAAGTAAGCAAGTAAGACAGATACGGGAAGAACATGCTGGGGGGTAAAAAGGGGCAACAAAATGCTAACACGGTAGAATAGGGTAATAACTAAAATGTAAAGGTAAAAGCAGGAATTTAACTTCTCAAAACAGATAATGAACCGCAAAAGGCACGGCATGTCCCCTCGTGCATAACCTCACAATCACTCGGCACATAATGTCCCCTCGTACGTAAGTAGTAACACTCGGCACGGAATGTCCCCTCGTGCAATAAATAATCAACGATCAACACGGCATGTACCCTCGTGTGATAAATAATAAACAATCAGCACGTCATGTCTCCTCGTGCGATAAATAATAAACGATCAACACGACATGTCCCCTCGTGTGATAAATAACAAACAGTCAGCACGGCATGTCCCCTCGTGCGATAAATAATAAACGATCAACAATATAAAGTAAAAATCAACAATAAGAAGCCTCAAGTGTATGGAAATACTCAATAAAATTCTATCGTCCCGGCAAGGAGAAATCAACAATTAATAATTCAACAAATGCCCGGCAAGGGTCTCATCTATAACAACCTCGCATCAGAAATACAGTTTCAACAGTAAAGCCTCAACTGAAACAAATAACACAATAACTCCCCACGTCATGAAACAATATGAAGGTATCACTTCTAAATCACCAATTACTCATAGTACGGAGAATATTAAGAACACAGTACGATTCATCACAATTGACTCACGGGCTTGCTTGACCGCAACATATAGGCACTCGTCACCACGCCTATACGTTTGACATGAATTATACATAGCAAATAAGACTCTATACCTAATCCCTCAAGCTAAGGTTAGGCAAAACACTTACCTCGGCTCCAAAAATGCATGTCAAGCCTCAATCACAGCCTTTCCTTTAGAATCCGACTCCGGAACGGTATTATCTAGACATAATCAACCCAAGCATATCAATAATGGCTCAATAAATCAAACCCATAGCCTAATTATTTATTTCAAAGCATTCTTCCTANATTCCAAAATTTGACCCCGGGCACGCTTGGTCCAAACACGAGGCTCGAACCAAAACCCGATCACCCATAACCCCACGAGTTAGAATATATAATTTGTTTTAATATTCGACCCCAAATTGAGGTTGAATCATCCAAAATTCTCAAAAAACCAACTCTACCTAAAATCCCTAATTCCTACTTTGATACCATGATTTTAGGCCTAGAATCTAGTGATTAGTTGATGAAAATAAGAGAAAATGATAACAATACTTACCTATGGAGCTATGGAAGAAAAGTTCTTCAAAATTAGCCTAGGTGGGATGGGAGGAAGAAGAATTGTGAAAAATGGGAGAAATCCCGAAACGGTTCTGTTTTTGGGTTATTAAAATCACTGGAGGGATTACCCTTCGCGTTCGCTGGCCACTGGCCGCGATCGCGAAGGTTTGGCAGCTGGGACTTATGTGTTCGCGAGACCAGGGTCGCGTTCACGTAGGTCTGACTCCCTAACCTTCCGCGTTCGCGTGCCTCTTCCCGCGTTCGCGAAGAACAACCTACCTGACCCAGACCCCATCCTATAATACTACGCGTTCGCGAGAGGGGCGTCGCGTTCGCGTAGAGTAGTTCCCCTCATAGCTCCGCGTTAGCGCCCATACCCCTGCGTTCGCGTAGAACAAAACCCAAGCCACACTATTTACCCTTCACGTTCGCGAGCACTTAGCCGCGTTCGCGAAGGGTATCACACCAGACATCAGAAACCTGCAACATCACACCAGATTTTTCATGTTTTCACACCCCGTTAGCTACCCGAAACTCACCCGAGCCCTGGGGGCTGAAAACCAAAAATACACACGACTCCCAAAACATTCTACGGACTTGTTCAAGCTTTTAAATCATCAAAATATCATCAAATTCATCGAATTAAACCTCAAAACTCTTAGAATTTTCTTAAAACTTCATAAAACTCAACTTTTCCAATTTTAATCCGAATCACGTCATTTCAAGTCCGTTTTACACCAAATTTCACAGACAACTCGCATAACATATAATAACCTGTTCCGGGCTCCGGAACCATAATACGGGCTAGGTAAAACGGTTTTCACATAATTATTCATTTTCAAATTCCTTTATTATTTCCAGAAAACAATTTCCTTTAAAAATTTATTTCTCGGGCTTGGGACCTCGGAATTTTATTCCGGGCATATGCCCAAGTCCCATATTTTCCTACAGACCCTCCGGGACCGTCATAGCACGGGTCCGGCTCCGTTTACCAAAAATGTTGACCAAAGTCAACTTTTTTCATTTAATTATCATAAATTCTATTTTTCATCCAATTCCGACATACAGACTTCCCGGCTACATGCCCGGGCTGCGCACGCATATCGAGGTGAGACTAACGGAGGCTTTCGGGGCCTCAGAACACAGATTTAGCTAGGATTACTTAGGATGACCTTTTTGGTCATCACACTTGGAACGAGGAATAGTCAAGCTGGAGGAGAAATTTATCAAAAGGGTCGAAGTCTGCCAAAGGGCTGAAGGAACTGAAGGAGGACATCTCGCCAGAGCATACCTGTTGCTAGGACTTCACGAGCTAGGAAAGCTGTTCGAGGGAAGCAGGAATGTTGAATCTGGGGAAGGTCCTTCTGGGACCAAGTAGATAGGAATGCCTTTATTTTTCTGTCAATGTAATGAGGCCAAGAGCCATTAGTGACTTTTATTTTTTCGTTTATTTAGTGTCGTTTTGGGGATTTGTCTATTTTTATCAATAAAATGAGGCATTTAGCATTTTAAGTTCTCCAAATCAACTTGTCGCTAGGCCTACCTCGGGCATAAAGAGGTTCCAAAATTAGGACACGCTTTACATTCCCGCGCTATGTGTTTAAATACTGCAATGTTTTTCATAATCCTCATTGACTTAGTTACCTTTTGTTTTTATTTTTCTTTATTATTCCCCTCCCCAAAGGTTAGTTTGTGCACTCTGGCATCATCGGCTTATCTCACAAGATCCAAAGGCCCTCCACCTACTCCTCCTCATAGTCCTCCTAAAGACAAGAACAAAGGCAAAAGTAAGATGGAAGAATCTAGCGGCATCAAGAAGGAGAATGTGGTTGAACGGCTAGAAGCCACTGACGGCCGAGGTATTCAGGTCCTAAATGAGAACATGTCACCACTGGAACAGAAACTGCTGAAATTTCAAGAAGAGCTCGATCAGGTCTGAAATCTGGCTAACCTGTCATTTTCCTTTAACATCCTAGACGTCAATTTCCCAAACACTCAAAACCACACACCTCCACAAAATATCCTAAGAAAACAGAATCATCCCTCACTTCACCATCACGCTACTCCGCCAAAGAACCAAACTCTCCCAACACAATGCAATACTTGCCACACTTCAAACAACACTCCATTACTTGTCCTGGAACCTCAGAACCGCACAAAGGACCATTTCCACAATCCCATCTATGTGGAAACCATGACCCATTCCACTTCACCTATACCATACCCATCTGAGTCTGATGAAAAGGACCTGCTTATCAAGAACCTGGATGAGGAACTAAGGAAGCTGACCAGCCGAGTTCAGGGTGTTGAAGGAACCAAGGGAATAAAAGGGATGAATTATGAAGACCTTTGTATACAACCTGATGTCGGACTGCCCGAGGGGTACAAACCTCCAAAGTTTGAAATGTTTGACGGTACTGGTGATCCGAGAGTCCATCTAATGGCCTATTGTGACAAGCTGGTTGGCATAGGAAATGATGAAAGGATCCGCATGAAGTTGTTCATGAGGAGCTTGTAAGGAGATGCGCTGTCTTGGTATATCAGACAAGACCCCAAGAAATGGTCAAACTGGATAGGTATAGCGTCTGAGTTTATGGACATTTTTAGATTCAACACAGAGAACGCACCAGACGTGTTCTATATCCAGAATTTGAAGAAGAAACCCACAGAGACCTTTCGTGAGTATGCCACTCGCTGGAGGTCTGAAGCTGCTAAAGTCAGACCTGCTTTAGAAGAGGAGCAGATGAACAAGTTCTTTGTCCGGGCTCTGGACCCGCAGTATTATGAACTGTTGATGATGATTAAGAATAAAAAATTCTCTGACATTATCAAACTAGGGGAGCGGATCAAAGAAGGCATTAAGAGCGGTATGGTCAGGAATTATGAAGCCTTGCAAGCTACAAACAAGGCTTTACAGTCCGTTGGTGTGTCTAAGAAAAGAAATGTGGGAGCTGTAATGGTTACACAGAGAGCCAAATCCCACTCAAATACCAAATCTGTCCAACACCTCCGCTCAAATACCAGCCAACCCTGAATTACCAATCACCCTCACCTTCATACCAAGCTCCTCCACCCACTTACCAATCTCCACCACCCACATACCAACCTACTTCACACCGATACTCACAACCCGCTCCTGTTTACCATACTTACAATTCTCAGCCATCTCATTACCAATCACCCCCTACCCATCAAAACTTCCCTAGACCTCGACCTAATTTTGATCGCAGACCTCCAAAACAATACATCGCCATAGCTAAACCCATTGACTAGTGGTATGAGAAAGTCAAAGTTGTCGGTTATGTCACCCCTATCCCTGCTGCCACCCCTGAGAACCCTTCTCAGTGGGTTAACCCGAACAAGTCTTGTGCATACCATTCCGGCATGAAGGGACACACCATCGATGAATGCCGCTCTCTGAAGGACAAGATACAGTCCCTGATTGATAACAAGATTATTGTGGCAAAAGATCCCGCTCTGAACGTCCGCAACAATCCTTTGCCAAACCATAAGGGTGGAGGTATCCATATGATTGAGATAGAAGATGATTGGGATCCCGAGGGATCAATCGGATTGATCGCAGAAGGCGAGGATCCAAAGAAACCAGCAGTCACTCTCAACCCGATCATAGTCCAGATTCAACCATCTGGGGATGCTGAGGTAAATATGTCCATACCTCTTGAGTTTGAAGCAATGCCACCTGCAAAGACACCAGTACGGATTGAAGTTGAGTTTGTGTCTCCGGAAAATGCACCCGCACCATTTGAGGTTGCAGTCTTTCCACCCAAGGCACGTGTTCCATTTGAAGTAAGGATAGCCGCCCCAATTCCAGTGGCGATGTCGACCACACCACCCTTTTATTCAAATGATATCCCTAGGACTATACATATGTGGCGAGAAGGAAAGGCAAGGTCAGGTCTGAGGAAGCTGTCGCAGCACAAGATATGACGAGAACTGGTAGGGTCTACACCCCTGAGCACCTGGCCGAATCAAGTAAGCAGGCTGCCAACCGGCCTCCCCTTATCGAAACAAGTCCCGATGACCTTTGGAGAAAGGTACAGGCTAAGGAGTATTCGGTCATCGACCAGCTAAACAAGATGCCAACACAAATATCCATCCTCTCTTTGTTGCAGAATTCCGAGACGCACCGAAGTGCTCTGTTGAAGGTGTTGAGTGAAGCGTATGTACCAAACAACATCACTAGTGGGGAAATGGCCAAAATGGTGGGCCAGGTGTTGGAAAGTCACAACATCACCTTCCATGAGGATGAGTTACCACCTGAAGGATTGGAGCACAACAAAGCACTGCACATCACCGTGTAATGCAAAGATTATTTCATCACAAGAATCTTTATCGATGGAGGATCCAGTCTTAACATTTTCCCGTTAATAACGCTCAAAAGGTTGGGTAAAGGTATGCATGAGATAAAGGATGGAGCAATCAATGTGAAAGCTTTCAATGGATCTCAAAGGTCCACCATTGGTGAGATAAGCCTATGCCTGCAAATGGGACCAACTTGGTACGAGGTTGACTTCCAGGTGATAGATGTGCCAGCGTCCTACAACCTGTTATTGGGACAACCATGGATCCATGCTGCTGGGGTTGAAGCATCAACGCTACATTAGGCAGTTGAAGTTCGAGTGGAACCACCAAGAGGTGATTATTCATGGTGACGGTAGCAACCCTATTTACAATCGCCAGACTATTCTGTTGATCAGAGGAAGAAGAAAGTTGGGTGGAGAAACTTACCACCACATTGAACGGGTCAATGCCATCGACAAGGACAAATGGTGGGATAACAAGATCGAGAGTATACTAAACTAGAATGGGTACGAGCCTCGCAAAGGGCTCAACAAGAACCTTCAAGGAATCTCCAAACCTATTAAGATCAAAAACCATGGCACCACTTTCGGTCTGGGATACGACTATACTTGGGAAGTGTACAACGACTGGTCGCCACCTTGGCGTGGTCCCTACTACCCATTGGAGCAGCCGATACCGCATCTGGAGCAGACCTTCCAGCAGGCCGATGCTATTCATGGGTCAGATGAAGAAGAAGCACTTGCAGCAATGAGGAATCTGTTTCTGGAGGATAGTGATATGGACTGTTATGTTATTCTCGAGGAGGAGAGCCCTTCCATACAGGCTGTGAGCAGAGGGACATACCTTAAAAATTAGACTATCAGGACATCAAAAGCCCGAGGAGCCTCGGGGTAGCAAGGCTAAAACAAGCATTACTTATTGTTTTATTTTTCCTTTCACATTGTGTTTTCAATTCCTGCAATAAGATCTTCAATTTTCAAACAATCACTCAATTTATCAAAGCATTTTCAAATTTTTCCTATAAATCCAATATTTATTACTACTGTTTTCTCTCATTACTTTATCTATACAACATTACTATTACTTGTCTTGATGAACCGATGACTATGACATGTAATGAGACAACGCATCAAACAGACGTCGATTCAGAGGAAGATGATATACCCCATGAGATTGTTAAAGAAGTCGAGAAATTTGAAAACAGACCTAAGTCCAACCTGAACGAGACTGAGGTTATCAACCTGGGAGATTCGGAAAACGTCAAAGAAACACGGATCAACATACATTTGTCACCGACAGAGAAGAAAGAATACACAGAGTTTTTGAAGGAATATGAGGATATATTCGCTTGGTTGTATGATGACATGACTGGCCTAAGTACGTCTATTGTGGCTCACAAACTGCCAACCAATCCAATGTGTCCACCTGTAAAGCAAAAGCTCAGAAAGTTCAAACCCGAAATGAGTTTGAAAAGCAAGGAAGAAGTTACCAAGAAGATCAACGCCAAGGTTCTCAGGGTAGTCGAGTACCCAACATGGTTAGCCAATATTGTACCCGTGCCAAAGAAGGATGGAAATGTCTGAGTCTGTGTCGACTACCGGGATCTCAACTGGGCCAATCCAAAAGACGACTTCCCTTTTCCAAATATACACATCCTGATTGACAATTTCACTAAGCATGAACTACAGTCATTCGTGGATTGCTTTGCTGGCTACCATCAGATTTGGATGGATGAGTAAGATGCTGAGAAAATGACTTTCATTACGCTGTGGGGAGTATACTGTTATAAGATGATTCCATTCAGCCTAAAGAATGCAGGGGCCACTTACATGAGGGCTATGACCACTATCTTCCACGACATGATTCACAAGGAGATCGAGGTATACGTGGATGATGTTATTATCAAGTCCAAAAAAGCCATTGACCATATAGAAGATATGAGGAAGTTCTTCAATAGGTTGCGAAAATATAATCTGAAACTGAACCCCGCAAAATGTGCATTCGGGGTTCCTGCTGGGAAGTTGCTGGGGTTTATTGTGAGCCGCCGGGGAATAAAATTGGATCCTTCAAAAGTCAAGGCCATTCAAGAACTACCACCGCCAAGGAACAAAAAAGATGTGATGCGTTTCTTGGGGAGGCTTAATTACATCAGCCGGTTTACTGCACAGTCTACAGTTATCTGTGAGCCGATCTTCAAGACGCTGAAGAAGGACGCTGCAACCAAATGGACCGATGAGTGCCAAAAGTCTTTCGATAGAATCAAGGAATACTTTTCAACACCGCCGGTCTTGGTACCACCTAAGCCAAGTAGACTTCTGTTACTATACCTTGCAGTATTAGATGGAGCCTTCGGTTGCGTTCTGGGGCAACATGATGAAACAGGAAGGAAGGAACAAGCTATTTACTACCTCAGCAAGAAGTTCACTCCGTATGAGGCTCAATATTCTCTTCTGAAACAAACCTGCTGTGCTTTGACTTGGGTCGCTCAAAAGTTAAGGCATTACTTTTGTGCCTACACAACATATCTCATATCAAGGATGGATCCATTAAAGTACATATTTCAGAAGCCCATGCCCATTGGCAAGCTGGCCAAGTGGAAAATCCTACTGAGCGAGTTTGACATTATTTATGTAACTCAGAAAGCGGTCAAGAGACAAGAACTGGCAGACCACCTCGCTGAGAACCCTGTGGACGGAGAATACAAACCCCTAAAAACGTATTTCCCCGATGAGGAGGTATCATTCATAGGAGAAGACATTGCAGAATCCTATGAAGATTGGAGGATGTTCGTTGATGGAGCAGCAAACTTCAAAGGAGTTGGCATTGGAGCAGTCTTAATATCGAAAATCGGCCAGCATTATCCGGTGTCCGCCAAACTCAGATTTCCCTGCACCAACAATATGGTAGAGTGTGAGGCCTGCATCTTAGGGCTCAACATGGCCATTAAAATGAACATCCAGGAGCTGTTAGTGATCGGTGACTCAGATTTGTTAGTACATCAGGTACAAGGAGAATGGGCAACCAAGAATTCCAAGATACTACCGTATCTGCATCACGTGCAACAATTGAGAAAGAGGTTCACGAAGATAGAATTCTGGCACGTCCCCAGAATCCAGAATGAGTTCGCCGATGTGTTGGCTACTCTGTCTTCTATGATTCAGCATCCAGACAAAAATTTCATTGATCCCACCCAAGTCAAAATCCATAATCAACCGGCTTACTGTGCCCACGTCGAAGAAGAAGCACCCGGAAATCCTTGGTTTCATGACATCAAGGAATATTTTGCAAAAGGAGATTACCAAGAGCTTGCAAATTCCACTCAGAAATGCACACTTCGAAGACTATCCAACAATTTCTTTCACAGCGGAGGAATCCTATATAGGAGGACTCCCGATTTTTGGCAATTAAGGTGTGTTGACGCAAAGGAAGCATTAAAACTACTATAGGAAATTCATGCTGAGACCTGCGACCCACATATGAACGGTTTTGTTCTAGCAAAGAAGATACTCCGAGCTGGTTATTTTTGGATGACTATGGAAATGGACTGCATCCAATATGTCCGGAAATACCACCGCTGTCAGATACACGGAGATATGATAAAGGTACCTCCAAATGAACTAAATGCAACAAGCTCACCATGGTCGTTCGTCGCCTGGGGTATGGACGTTATTGGACCAATCAAGCCTGCCACCTCCAACGGACACAGGTTCATTCTGGTAGCCATTGATTACTTCACTAAATGGGTCGAGGAAGCCTCGCACAAAGCAGTTACTATAAAAGTTGTGGTCGACTTTGTCCGCGACCACATTGTTTGTCGGTTCGGAGTTCCAGAGTCGATCATCACCGACAACAGTTCTAATCTCAACAGTGAATTGATGAAAGTCATGTGTGAAACTTTCAAGATCAAACACAAGAACTCCATGACCTATAGGCCGCCAATAAAAACATCAAGAAGATACTAAGGAAGATGATAGAAAAGCACAAGTAGTGGCATGAGAAGTTATCGTTTGCCCTATTGGGATACCGCACTACAGTCCGCACATCCACAGGGGAAACTCCTTATATGCTGGTCTATGGTACATAAGCTGTTATTCCTGCCGAAGTTCAAATTCCATCTCTAAGGATTATGCAAGAAGCTGAGCTCAGCGACTCAGAATGGTAAAGAACCGTTATGAGCAACTAGCCCTTATAGATAGAAAGATAACGAATGCAGTCTGTCATGGTTAACTCTATCAGAACAGAATGAACAGAGCCTTCAACAAAAAATTCAAGCCGAGACAGTTCACACCAGGGCAGCTGGTGTTAAAGAATATCTTTCCACATCAAGATGAAGCCAAAGGGAAGTTCTCTCCAAATTAGCAAGGCCCATTCATGGTTCACCGAGTGCTAACAGGATGAGCACTTATACTTGCAGAAATGGACGGAGAAGTCTGGCCAAAACCGATCAATTCAGATGCGGTCAAACGTTATTACGTGTAATCCTTTACGCTTCTATCAAATGTTGTAAATTGAACTACGCATGACCTGATTCCCGTTTAAGAGGAGATACGTAGGCAGCCATATGGGTTCGGTCACAATTCATAAAAAAATCATTTTCCCCCGCAATTGGAAACTGGGGCAGAATTTTGATGAGGACCCTCAAAATTCCGAAGAAATTTTAGCCGATCACCGCACGAGCAACAATCAGAAGCATTCACCCATCCAAACTAGGGCTGAATTTTGAGGAGGACCCTCAAAATTCCATAGCATGAGAGGCTGCAATGTCTTGAACCACGTCACGGTCGTCGGTTCGTCCAAAAACTATTTTAAAATTAGACATTATGCTTTTACAAATCATACATGTTTGTTCTTGAAACATCTTGTTTAGCAACGCTACCCCAATGATACATACAGCAACATCGGAGCAAGCCGAACAAGTCAAGGCCAACGGGGATATGAACTAACCCCCCTCCCCCATTTACAAACTCACGATTTTTCTTTGGATGTAGGCACAAAGAACAAACACGCAGAGAAGTCACAATCTTCATCACAATTGCAAATGCCAAAGTTCGATGTCCACACAAAGAACGAACCTGTTCAAAATCACAATTCTCGAAACCATCAAACTTGTCGGCGTCTATTATCAATACAAATAATGCTCCAGAATCACATTGTTGTAATATGCTATCAGCTTAGAATTCCTATTGTCTTTTCATTTTCTACATAAGGCTACCTTTCTGCCTTCCGAGACTAAACGCTGTCTCTATCTGCATTCACATCTCTGCATAAGGCTACCTTTCTCCCTTTCGAGACTAAATGTTGTCTCCATCTGCATCTGCATCCCTACATAAGACTAATTTTATGCCTTCCGAGACTAACCATAGTCTCCATCTCCATCTGCATCTGCATTGCATAAGGCTACTATTATGCCTTCCGAGACTAAACTCCGTCTCCAGCTGCATTCGCATTTGCATAAGGCTACCTTTCTGCCTTCCGAGATTAAACTCTACCTCCATCTGCATTGCATAAGGATACTATTCTACCTTCCGAGACTAAACGTCGTCTACATCTGCATTCGCATTCTTGCATAAGGCTACCTTTCTGCCTTCCGAGGTTAAACTCTACCTCCATCTGCATTGCATAAGGCTACTATTCTCCCTTCCGAGACTAAACGCCGTCTCCATCTGCATTCGCATTCTTGCATAAGGATACCTTTCTACCTTCCGAGACTAAAAGTTGTCTCCATCTGCATTCACATTCTTACATAAGGCTAACTTTCTGCCTTCTGAGGTTAAACTCTACCTCCATCTGCATTCACATTCTTGCATAAAGCTACATTTCTACCTTCCAAGGTTAAACTCTACCTCCATCTTGATTGCATAAGGCTGCTATTCTGCCTTCCGAGACTAAACGCTGTCTCCATCTGCATCTGCATCCTTGAACAAGGCTACCTTTTTGCCTTCCGAGACTAAACATTGTCTCCATCTGCATTGCATAAAGCTACTATTCTGCCTTTCGAGGCTAAGCTCTGCCTCCAATCTACTTTTCAAGAATGACTACTGACTCAAGCACCATTTACTTTGCTTTCTTTCGGGCTAAGCTCTGCCCTTTTAATTCGCAAGGCTAAGCTCTGTCTTGTCAGCATCATATTATTACATCTTCATGGGCTGAAATATCGCCAACTTATCCAAAGGCGCCATCGTTCGGAGGCACCATCCTCATGGCCTGAGAACATCATTTCATGGCCTGCGAATATTGCATCAAGAAATTCATGGCCCAGGACATCATGGTCTAGGGACATCATCCTTAACCGTCCAAAGACAGCATTCATAGTCCAACGGGAACGTGCATCATGTTTAAATTACGCACAATATATGCTTGTACTGTTCATTTGCAGGTAATCCGGCTAGCAACAACCATCCTGGCAGGAGCGGTCCCGCTCCAGTTCTCCCCAAACTACCCCGTCAGCCGTTTGTTCACCTAACCCTGTACTTCGCATCCGTTCTTGTACAACATCATCGATATACTTCGCCGATGACTCCTGAACTACATACGGCCTAATTCTTGTAAAACCAGGGATATGTAGGCAACTCAGAAACCAGGGTGCGGCCTAAAATTCTTAAACCATTCACTCGGTCAAAATTGGCCATCATATCCTTATCCGACAACTCTTTCATCCTTCCCGGGTAAAGAGGGGCAGCTGTTGATACCCATTTTTTCTCAAATCATTTTAAAATTTGCATATATGCCTTCAAAATTGCTTTTTATAATAACTGGCAGTTTTCCCATTATTTTATATATTTTATTAATTTCTTTTCTAATTTATTCAGTGGTTTTATTTCAATAATTATACATAAATTGTATTACAGATAATTTTCAAATATTTCCCAGCTCAATACAATATTTTAATCCTATTGGGATTTAATTATTTCGTAAATTAGCTAATTTGGCATTATTTAGCTCTAATTACAGTGATTTTACAATTATGGTCCATTTAAACATTGTATACCATTTAAATCAATAATTTGGAATATTATATTTTTAATATTAGCTAATTACCTTAATTTCATTTTACTTAGCATTAATTTTATTTTATATAATCATTATCTATTTTATTAATTATTTTATCTAATTTTAATGGGTATTTAACAATTGGCCACTTTTATTTTAAATTATAACCTAAATTGGACCAAATACCCCAACCCATCTGATTAAATCCTCCCCAATTAACCCCGTCCCAAACTAAATTCCTACCCGGCCCAACCCCATGACCAATCTGAGCCGTTGATCAATTTAAATCAACGGCCCAGATTAGTGTTACCATAATTAAACCTAGGTGACTACCCCCCGACCCCTCATTCACTCGGTCTCTCATCTCTCTACTCTCTCTCTCTCTCTAACTCTCTAGAGACTTCCAGTCGCCTCTCCGCCTCCGATGAGGCCCTTCATCTTCTCCGGCTACCTCTCCACTGGAGACCATGGAATCCTCACCACCCTGCTACCTCCTATGGTTCCTTTAGGACCGGTGTTTCTATCCCTAAGGTCTTCAAGAGACCTGGGTTCACTCTCCTACCCCCCCCCCTCGGGCCTGTGCTCACCATTCTCAGGTCACCTCCGGCTGTTCGAGTAAGATCTATGACTTTTGGGGTTTAAACCAATAACGTTTTGAGGTTTTCTTATCTTTCTGGGTTCTCTTTGAAATCCTAACTCTTAAAACTCTCCGATTCTTTAGATCTATGATAGATCTGTGTATGTTTTGAGCTATTTTGTTGTTTTCCTCAAAGATTCTCTGATTTTCTCTAAAATGGCTCTTCGTTTTCAAACTAGGGTTTCATGACCCCTTTCAAACGATTTTGTTTTATGACTTCTCAGTATGATCCTAGGGTCTCTACTATGTTTTAACGATTTATTTAAGTTTTTCTATCTTATCTCGATTATTGCGTTGAAATCCCTAATTTTATACCTAAACCCTAAGTCCCCGACTTTGTCTGTGATAATGTTTGCATATGTGTTTGCGTTTCATGAACTTTATGATGTTTTACCCTATATTGTTCATCTATGTATCTGATTTTTTATATCTTACATTACTGTTTACCCTATAAATTCATGTGAATCCCTAATTTCATATGTCTTCACAACTAGGGTCCCCGACTTATTCCTTTACTTATTTTATGTCCATTCGTTCATGCATAGAACTTTATAGTAATCAATTTTATTCTCTATTACTTGAATCCCTGATTCCTTGTGATTTGAAAACCTTGCTGATTCATATGAGATACTTTCACTAATTTTCGAGCTTAGTTTATTTCTTACCTTGTTACATGATTAATTTGTTGTTAATTGATTCCTATTCTCTTAATTAGAATCTAGTGAACCTAGCCTCTATTGTATGTTTGTACTGGGTTGAAATTGTTTCCTTATATGTTATATGCATGTCACATATGGGAACGTTCCTTATTTGCTATTTGCCTACTAACCGTTTGAACTTAACCCCTTCAATTAAGGGATACTTATGCTGATTTTACACTATTTTGAATATTCCTCTAAGCTACATATGGTACCTTTCCTTATTTGCTGTCTGATAATACCATTTGAACTTGATTCCTTCAATTAAGGGACACCTATACTGATTGTGTACTGATTGATACTAAGTCCCTTAATTACTGGTTAATTTTGATTCCCACCTTATTTTCTATTTGTCTTCAAAACTATATATATGAATGGTCTTCTCTCATTAAAAGATACGAACATATACCTTGTTCTACTCTCTTTTACTCACACACACATTCTGTTGCTCCTCTCTTGATTGCTTGCTGTAACTAGTCGGCTGGAAGCCAAGACTAGTTATTCTACTTGCTTACTTCTTACTCTGTATTTGCTGTCTTCAACTGGTATGTTTCCAATTTATATTTAAAGTCTCCAAAACAATATGTTTCTCTTGGTACTACGATTCATCTTGTTTCTAATCTTCATTTACTTATGATTTTGTTGTCCTACTTGCAACTAATTTGGTATACTCTGTTGTATAGTTCTTAGTACCCCTCCCATTTAGCCTCAGCATGTGTACTCCCTCTTGTGTGTTTCAATGTAATCCTACTTATGTCTTATGTGATCCCTAGTGTACTACAATTGCATTGTATATTACCTAGTCTCCATGTAATCTTGAACACATGTTATTTCCTAAACCTATGCGTAATTATGTACTACCCTCTCCCAGTACTCCCTCGAATCTGATTATGTTTAGATCTTGGCATGAATTCTTGGTGACCAACTGTGTTTGTGACTGTTCAGACTCAATACTAGTCTGTGACACTCTAAAACTTCTCTAAATTCTAATATGTATCCCAATCTGTTTCTATGTGTCCCCAATTCCCACTATCCCTGAGTGAAATCTATGTTTGAATGTGCTGGACCTGTTCAAGTTGTTTGCTGCTTTCCCAAAGATGTTTACATTATATTCAAGTTGTTTCATTACTGATCAAAACCTTTTTCAGAAAACTTCTTTACTTACCAAATCAATCCAGTACTGTTTTTGTCATAACCTTTTCAAACCTATCTCCTGCACTTTACTTTATTCCTAGACTCTTAAGTTCTTCCCCCTTAGTGTGAGCACTTCTTTGGGACCCCTGAGCTCCCTCTGCACTCTGACACACTGAGGCTGTTACTTCCACACTGCACATGTTCATTTCTTGGTTACTAAGTCTGGGTGTGAGCATCGCCCGGGAGCCCCTGAGGTCCTTAGGGAACTTTGACACACCCGGATTATGGAAGGATGTGAAATACCATATGGCAATGAGGTTTGGAGGATTTGGGCCTAATTGAAGGCTCCCTATAGAATAACTTCTTATTTTCTAATTTTGGTTATGTAATTCATAATCCTTGGCCTGTAATAATTTGTAAACAACTCTGGGGATGGATAGTGAAAGAGGGAAAGGGATAACTTGCATGCTATAAAGGGTAGAAACCATGCTTAGGTTTACATTTCCTATTTTTGCGCAATAGAAACCATGCATTATATACCATGTCCCTAGGTCTCATGCATACTATATCCAACATTTTGACATTACTGTTATATCACCTAGAAATCCTATTCTAGGATACAAATATTAATAATTTGTACTTCATGCAATTCTGCCTCATAATGCCATAACCATGCACTCAGAAATCCTGTCTCTAAGATAACACTAAGTAAACTGTCACGCTTGGATCTTCTGAAACCATGATTAATACTGGACTGCTGTGCATTTAGATAACCTGTTCTTTAGGAATTCTGCATATAAATCATCCTGCCTTACATGTGCATTAGATATCATGTTATAGGATCCTAATCGCTCAACTACACTTAGTCTAATTACTGTTGCATATAAAAGATATAAACAACCTCACTCAGTTCTGTCTAAAACAACTGGTAATACGTGTGTGTTCTGAACAACCTAGAACAACATGTTTAGGTAACAATCTGCAACAATTTCTCTAATAATTCTGATACATTGTCCCCCGTCTAGGCAAGCCTTAGGGGATTAAATTTCTAAAACTGGAAGCCTGTCTCTCTCTTGTGTGTGTTTCTTAATGCTAACAGGTTCTTTCAATCAGTATGCAAACTAATTAGGGATTTCAAGTAATAACAAAACTACATGTCTGTTTATCCTCCGAATTCACCTAAACACCATGTCTTAAGATCTTAATTAACAATACTACCCTTATATGTGTTCGAGTCTTGCTAATTATATGCATTACTTGCGGAGGTAAATCTGAGCCTCTTATATGCTCCTATGTATTTCCCACTAACTGCAGTCCTACATGTTCTTTGCTTGTTGTATTAGAATTTTACCCCTTTGAACCTGAGGGTCTTCCTAGTACCTACCATTTTAGGATAGTAGTCCTAACCTCCTCTGGGACTGATAGGAAGGGACGAGTAATATCACGTAATAGAGGTCGTTACTAACACGCGCTTTAAACATCTTCACGAGGTTGGAAAGGGTAGAATATGGATAGGATGACCGATGCGCTAATACCACGTGTAGCCCCTCTTCGAGGAGTGTCATATCGGGTATTGCATTGATGTGATCCATATTGTAATAAACCTAGGATATCCCTTGCTTTAAATATTAGATTATAACTCTTTTCAAAATTTAGTCGTTCTATAATCAGTTTCGAACACATGCATGCTTTAAATCCCCTCCTACGTGAGCCTTTACTTGTTATTTGTTAAACTGTACAAATTCACAAAAACCATTTGGCTGGGAACCACACTTGTGGATCCTGAGGGATGCCTAACACCTTCCCCTTGGGATAATTTCAAGCCCTTACCCTATCTTTGGTTAATAACATAGTTTTAAATGAACCCCTAGATGCCCTAACGCACCGTTAAAATCGTTAGGTGGCGATTCTCTAAAAATGCAAACCGCTTTCCCAAAAGGAAAAAATTACCTCAACCCAAATGTCCTGAACCCGATCTCCGCGAGGAAAAAGGGGGGCGCGACAATGTTTATCCCTGCGAAGTTGATTGGGGCTATTATTGTTGTTATGCGGAAGGATATATTGTTCAGCTCAGTAGCTGTGTTTTTGAGAGCTTTGAGGCTATGCTCAGGTTGTTATGATGCTTATTATTGGTCACCGCACGGTATTGGCGTAGTGATGGGAAGCTTGCCCATATGTTGGGGCAGTGAATAACTTGAGGGGAGGTCTTCTCAGAGCATGGTTTCGAGATTTCAGTATTTTTGGTTTCGGCGGAGGAAAGGCAATTGGGCTATAAATGTTCAAGTTTGGGTGATAAAGTAATAAGACTTGGTGTTCTCAAGAAAGGTGGAAATTTTCATTGGTAAGGTGATATCATCATCTTTGATCAAATGGTATGTGTAAGTCCGCCGGTGTTATAGTTTCTTCGATTGCATGGGGTCGGAGTATTGTGAAGAAGTATTAAAGAAGCGGCTGTGAGAGATTGTGGTGTGCGGTGGTTTGGTATTGAGTAAGTATTTCTAATGAAGGAAGCTCGAGGAAGATGATCTTCGGAGAGTTTGAGGTTATGGTGATCTGCTGGTTTAAGTGCTACATAGAATGATATTGTATTGGGGCAACAACTGTGCGGCAATCGATGAAGAAGGACATGTGAAAAGTGTTAGGTGGCAGATAAATTCCTAAAAGGCCAGGTGTAAGAAAATGAAGTCAGGTAGTTGCTTGCAGGAGTGAGTTTAGCTAAAGTGGGAGAGGGGCAACATAGCATATGGGATCTGTGGTAAGATAAATGCTCATCTTGAGGAGAAGTTTGGAGTGATTTGAGGATGTTAGTGGACGGTGATTGGGTCCACGGGCTTAAATTGAAATGTTGGTTATTACGGCGGAAGATTGGATGCAAAGGAGAAGGGGGTTTTCTGACTTGAAGAAGGATGCAATATAGCGGTGAATTGGAAGATATGGTCGCACATTCAGTTGATGCCCATATAGAGTGATCAGACTGGTGTGGTTGGTGAATGAGGACGAACTTAGGATGGAGCATTGAGGTCGTAGTGACTGTTCCCCCGTGCAGCAATGTGGGAGGATGTCGGCATGTAATTTCCACAGGTGGGTTATATCCTGTGAGTAGGTTAGCAGTCGTGTGGTTGGCAAGTTTCTGCGAGGAATTTGAGTGACTGTTCGGTAGGGGGCTGAATATGTGAATGATGCTAGAGAATTTGAGTATTCATGGAATGCTAACAGGAGAATTTATAAGAAATTGACGGGTTGGTTGAGCAAGATCATGTCAGGAAAGAAAAAAAGATTTAGATGGGGTCTAGAGTTGTGCAAGGAGTAGCTTCAGGCTAAGTGGGAGAGTTCCACCGCCTACAATTGGGCTGCAGGATTATATTCTCATGGGGGTGCATATTATCGGCGTATTGGCAAGTTATTACAGCTAAAAGGAAGGAAGTAAAATGGTAATTGTGCATGGGATTTGATAAATGTGTGCAAAAGTTGGCCTTGTTGGACCAGGGTTAGGCTTTGGAGGATTCAGAATTTATGCTTAAGGCATTGGCGAGTTGTAAGGGTAGTGACTCAGTAAAGTGCTTCATTGAAAGGGTGTTCGTGTGCTAGAGGAGCCTTGGAGTTGATTGTATTCAGGGCCAAGTCAGAGTGGGTGACTCTCAGTGGTGGTCTGAATGAATTCAAAGTTAAGAACACGGTGTTTAAGGGTTTTAGGCAGCAGTATGATTAAGAATCGAGCTTTTGCAGCATAATTTCTGAGAAAGGGAAAATGGTTGGAGTGTTCTATGATATTTTTCAACGTGCAGGATAGTATTGGAGGAGTGAAAAAATAAATAAAAATAAACTCCGGATTGTAGAAGATTATCATGAGGGTATGAGAAGGTTTGCGGGATTGAGACAACATGGTCTCGTGAATCAAGGCCACTCGAGATGAGTGAGGATTGAGTTTGTTATGAGTTGAATGGGGTTACTATTATTTCTGAGGCAATTAAGGATGATTAAAAGAAGATAGACTGGTTAGCCATGGTTGAAATGGCACATGTACGACGGTGATCAGTTCCTTCAGTGTGATTGAGTTACGCATGTTTTTTGTGCCGGTGTGTGCGAAGTTTGTCGGCCGTCGTAATAGATTTTATTTGGAAGCATTCAAGTATTATGACTTGTCAAGTGTAGGTGGATCCCGAAATGATTATGGTGGTATAAACCACTACTTAAGGATTGGCATGTATTGTGATTTTGAGATTCACTCGTGTGGTCTTACAGTTCTCTTGAATTGAGGTAAGCAAACAGTTTCTATAAGATGAAGTGTTCCCCCTATCAGCGGTTTAGGAGTTATGATGGAATTCCTGTGCTATTCCATATTGGCATGTTAGGTGCAGTAGTCAATGTTGAGCTAGAAGTAAGGATCAGGGTTGCGGTTCGATATTGACGAGGAAGTCATGAACTCGGGTGAGCAAGAAGAAGGGATTTGAATGTCTAGAGTAAGTTGGTGTTGTCTTCAGTGTCATATGAGATCGGTGTTTGGTGAAAGAGGCTTGCACCCTGGTTATGGGTTCTTGATTTGTTTTACAGTGTTAGTGTGGTCGGTGGTATGGATGTGCAAACTTGTTACCTTATGTGGAAGGACGTGGGAGCATGGCCACAGGAACATCCTATGAGTGTGACATGTAGTCACTTAATGGATTGAAGATTTAGACCAAGTATAAAGAAGTGTAATATTGCTTATTTGAGAGTTCATGCCTGGAAGGTGTTCAGTTCATCTTTGTCGCGGATTATGGGGTGTAGTCCGGATATGATGGTGGTTCTTGCGTGTTATGGAAAGAAGTGGGTTATTATGAACCCAGATAAGGCTATCGGCCTAGTTCAGTGGGAGCAGAATCGGCTTGGAGTGTGTAAATTAATATAAATAGGATTATGGGCTCCACGTGGGTCAGATGTGTTCATTTCAGTATAGTGCTCCTCAAGGAGGGGTATTGGAATATTGGATGTTGTTCCATCTTTGTCCATTTCATGTAATATTACGATTGTGCCGCGTGAGTTGCGAAACGGCTTGATATTTTCCTATGTGCTGAGTTTCCGCGTAGTGATGAGGTTATGTGAGCAGGAGGGCTCTTGAGATTCGGAGTATATACATATCGCACCTCAGTCGTGCTTGAGTTTTCGTAGCGTATGGCTCTATCAGCCTCCCCAGGATGGTATTATGCACTTAGCGTGCTTGTGACCGATATTCAGTAATTTGTAATAGTGAGAAATTCGGCTCGGTGTGTATCTCCTTATGTGAATTTTCTGATGGGATCGGGTTGCACGCCACCACGGGTATGTTATTTAGATCGGATTGCATGTTGCAACAGTGTGATGTTGAGTAAGGTTCCTATATTTATTTTTTCTTGTGTTTTGCTTCCTATTTTCTAAGGAAAATCCATATTAGTTGCGTGAGATGAGTAGTCCCTTCTTGAGTCATTTCCTTATGTACCATGACTGTTGGTCACGTCTGGGGTGATATGTTGTCTCAGCAGTTCATACTGGGTGAGACGAGACTATTGGATCAGGGATCGGTGCGATAAGATTTTGTGAAGTATAGTAAAGAACAAATACCATTATTTGGTTAGTAATGAGGTGATGATTCTAGACAAGAGGAGAGATTCGGTAGTTGGCTAACTCTGCAGTTAGTTTTAAATTTTCAACATACCTCTTTCGTTGTGGTGGTATCGTAAGCGTTATATCAGGACTTATATATATGTGTCCCGAGGTGCATTGGGAGCATCAAATTCGTGGAATTTGGCTATTAAGGTTCAGGGAATGTCATTGTGTCTAGATGATGAATTATGCGGTGCATGGTGCTAATTCAGCAATGGTATGCAGTCATGTTCTGGTACATCGTGTAGTAGTTTATACGGTGTTCATATATTGGGAACAAGACTGGCAGAGGATTTCGAATGTTGAAAACCTGGTTCTAACGCCTATTTGCCTATATAAAAGGGGATATCTACAAAATGGTTCGAGCAAGTGTACTCAACTGGGTTGTGGTAGCACAGGCAGGTGCACGAGGTGTTGAGCAGTGATTTCAGATAACTCCAGAGCAGTTCTTAGCACGTTCGAGGACGAACGTATGTTTAAGTGGGAGAGAATGTAACGACCCAACCGGTATTTTAGAGCTCTAATGCATCGTTTGGCGGTTTGAGGCCATGAGCAGCTTCATTTCAGGTATTATGACTTGTAGGTGTGGTCGGAAATGAATTTCGGGAAGTTCGGAGTCAATTTGGAGAGATAATTCTCATTTCGGAAGCCTTAAGTTGGAAGAATTGACTAAGATTGGAGTTTTGAGAAAACGACCTCCGAATTAGGATTTGAAGGTTCCAGCAGGTTCGTATGATGATTTCGGACTTGGGAGTATGTTCGGATCGGGTTTTGGATGACCCGGGAGTGTTTCAGCGTATATTGCGGAAGTTAGCATTTTAGAAGAAATTTCATAAGTCTGGGTTGAAGTGCATTTCAGTGATATTGATGCCCGTTTGGGATTTCGAGTCTGGGAATAGCTTTGTAGGGTGATTCTGGAGTTGGGAGCGCGATCGAAAGTGAATTCGGGTGTCCGTAGGTTATTTTGAAGTCATTTGGCTAAAGATAGAAATTTGAAAGTTTTTGAGGAATTCGACCGGAAGTGGAAATTTTGATATCAGGGTCAGAATGCGATTCCGGAAGTTGGAGCAGGTCCGTAATGTCGAATGTCACTAGTGTGCAAAATTTGAGGTCAATCGGACGTGATTTGATAGGTTTCGGCATCGAATGTAGAAGTTTCAAGTTCTAAAGTTCATTAAGCTTGAATTTGGGTGCGTTTCATGATTTTGACGTTGTTTGATGTAATTTAAGGCCTCTAGAGAGTTCGTATCATGTTTTGGGAAATATTGGTATAATTAGTTATGGTCTCGAGGGCCTCGGGTGGATTTCAGAAGGTTAACGGAATAGATTTCGGACAAAGGAGCTGCTGATTTTCTGCTGCAACAGCTGGTTTTGGACAGCAATTGGTGTGATCGCAGAGCTGACTTTGGAAGCGTATATATCAAAATCTATAAGGAATATGAAAATTGGCAAACAATAAAAGTTGTATCCCTTGCATTCTAGTTTCCAGAAAGTTAAACCATTTATAATTTGGACATTTGATCAGAAAGTTATAGTCGATTGATGATGGCTGGTGAAGCAATTTCGACAGAATTTCCTGATGCATGTAGCCGGATTTGGAAGCTCATATTTCGGAATATATAAAGAGTTATATGATGTACAACCTATCAAATGAAATATCTTCGAGTCTAGTTTCTAAATCTTCTAATCGTTTGTCATTTGGATATTTTTACAAGGAGTTATTGTCATTTTAATAGAAAGTGTATAGCAGGGGAAAATTGTAATTGGATGTACAACCTGCACAGGGCAAGGTACAACTCGATGAAGCACCTGGGCAGATCGTTTTAAAAACGAGTTTTGGCTCATTTTTTCACTTGGCTTGGACGATTTTGGAGAGCTCAAGGAGGGATTTTCACCAAGCAACACTAGGTAAGTGATTTCTTCCTATTTTTGAGTTAAATATGTGATCTTACATGGATTTAGACATGGAAAATTAGTATAAATTTGGGATTTTTGGGGAAGACCTAGAATTTGGAATTTTGGACTTTTACCATGAATTTGAGCATGAAAATTAGAGTAAATTGTATATTTGAGTTAGTAAAGCTATGGGTAGAATTTATCTTCGAGAAATTTCGGAATCCGGGCACGTGGGCCTTAGGGCATTTTGGTCAACTTTTCGAGCGGAGTTGTGAACTTATATAATTTGAATTGTTACAAGTGTTAGAGTGATTTTTTATTGGTTTTCCCGTTATTTGAATAGTTTTGGGGCGTTGTGCATCAATTGGAGTCGTCGAAAGGGCTTGGAAGCCGGTTATGGAATTTCGGAGCGAGGTAAGTCTCCTTTCTAACTTTGTGAGGGGAAATTGTCCCTATAGGTGAACTAATTAAATATTTGTGCAACTATTTGTGGGGGATACGTACACATGAGGTGAAGGGAGTCTGTGCGTAGCTACCATTATACTTGTCCGGTTAGTTTAGGACCCAAAAACATGTTTTATTTGTCATATTTGTAACCTTATTGAAGAAATTTAAAATGATTAGATTATTACCGAATTTGATAAATGAATTTCTGGAAAAGACTTAAATACTAATTTTGTAACTATCAAAGAGAACTTTGTCATTTATTGGTAATTGTTTTTCCCGATATAGTCGGGGTGGACTGTTGGGATGTGTATGCGTATGTGTGACCGCTTCGCAACATATATTCCACAAGCGGAGTTATTCTTTCCACTACTCTCATGGGAGCGAGCCGTTCGACCCTTCGGCAGTGCACATTTTATTATTGTTGGTTCAGGCCGTTTGACCCTCGGCATTTCCTACGCATGATATATACATATTATATACCATCTTTGACTTGAACTGTTAAATTGTCTTAAGGACGTAAATTGCTAAATGAAATGACGGAAACCGGAGAATTTATAAATTTATGGAAATAGTTGTTCTTTCCTGTCATTATTTGTTATTCAATGTTAATAACCATGTTGATATCCTTCATCGATTATATTGTATTGAACTCTAGTAAGTGTCAAAGTCGACCTCTCGTCACTACCTCTCTGAGGTTAAGCGGGATACTTATTGAGCACACGTTGTTTTCGTACTCATGCTACACTTGCTGTGCATTTTTATTGTACAGGTGCATTCATAGATAGTGGCCCTGATTGACACGGCGATGTGGCTGACTTGGAGACTTAGGCGAGCTGCATCATCCGGAGGCGATCCGCAGCTGACAGAGTCTCCATCAGATGTATTTACTTTAATTTTTATTTTAAATTCCTTGTCCAATTGTATTTCGGACAAGCATTGTAGTATTTGTGAAATTCTTAGAATTTGCTCATGCACTTGTGACACCGGGTTCTGGGATGTGTTTGGGATGTCTTTACTAAACTGGATTGTTAATCTACCGTATTTACTTAGCGGATTTTTAGTCTATTATTATTGGGTAAGGAAATGAAAAGTAATGATTTCCAAATATTAAAACAGAAATTTAGCTTAACCATTTAATGATTGGCCTGCCTGACAATGGTGTCCGGCGCCATCGCGACCTTATGGATTTTGGGTCGTGACTCTTCCATCTCGAGAAAATACTTTTAAAGTATCAGAGGTACAAACTTTCTTTTTCTAAATAATGTCAAATTATTCTAAACTTGAATTTGTAGCCCTGGATATATGGGGCAAAAGCTACATGTCTTGGGTGCTTGATGCTGAAATTCATCTTGATGCGATTGGTCTGTGTGACACCATCAAGGATAAAAACGGGGCATCAAACCAAGATCGTGTAAAATCAATGATATTCCTACGCCATCACCTTGATGAGGGCTTGAAAATGAAATATCTCACTATTAAAGATCCAATCATACTGTGGAATAATTTGAAAGATATATATGACCACCTAAAAATGATCGCTCTTCCATATGCACGCTATGATTGGACTCATTTAAAGCTACAAGATTTTAAATCTATCAGTTAATATAATTCTACTATGTTTTAGAATTATTTCGCAATTGAAACTGTGTGGTAATAATATTACTGATCATGATATGTTGGAGAAAACTTTCACCACTTTTCATGTCTCGAATATACTCCTGCAGCAACAATATCAAGAGATGGGATTCAAAAACTATTCTGAACTTATCTCACAACTTCATGTAGTCGAGAAACATAATGGGCTATTAATGAAAAATCATAAAAGCCGACTTACTGGTTCTTGTCCATTTCCTGAAGTGAATGAGACGAACTTCAACCAAGCTAAGCGTGGAATAGGTCGTGGCCCCAGTCGTGGTCATGGCTTCTAATCATGGTAATAATAATGCACAAAAGAACCCTCCTCACCACCAATAGTTGAAAAGGAAGGAACAAAAGCATGAAGCGGTGCAAACAACAAATGCAGAAAATGCATGATATAGATGTGGAGGAAAAGTGTAAAGACCCATAAAATTTCTAACTAAAAATGATGCCCAGATAGGTCCCCACGTTGATATAACTGTAGAAATTCTTAAAACGGACCCCTTTGGAGTGCCAAGTACCCCAGGACTTAAAAGATAGAATTTTCCAGAATTGCGCTGATCTGCGGTCCACTATGCGATCTTAGATCATGTATGCGGACCGCATAGTGGTCGCATACCTGGACAGTTGTTGTCCATTTTGAGGACATGTATGCGGCCCATAATGCGATCGCATTTCATGAAATGCGGGCCGCATAGTTGTCGCATTCATGCACCTATATTTTTGCAGAGGGAGTTATGCGGCGCACTATGCGATCGCATAACAGGTATGGGGACCACATAGCTGCCGCATACCTGGGCAGCCTGCTTCTCTTTTTGGCCCAGCTGAGGGCCACTTATGCGACAGGTATGCGAACCGCATAACATGAATGTGATCGCATTCCTGAACGCATACCTGCTTCGGGGCTTCTAATTTCTAATTTTACAACCCGACCTCCAGCTTAATAAAACACCTATCCCCTTCATTTTAACAACTATCTGAATAGAATAGAGAGAAGTGAGTGGGTTCTAGTGAGAGAAATCCATCACCTTCACCAGTTGATCCTCCATCTCTACCCGGGCCTGGAAATTAATCAAATAGGCGTCATCTTCTTCACCATAAGAGGTAAGTCTCCACCCCATTTCCCCCAAGTCTCCGATTCTACTTAAAATGAAACACACATGGAGTTGTTCTTGAAGATGAGAGTTGAGAATCTCTCATGCATGTACATAATCTACAATAACCTAGTAAAGGGAAGTAGGTTAGAGTAATCTTCCACAAAAAGGGGTTATGCAATCAAAAAGAACACATAGCGTTTGATAAAATGCCCACATGAGTCCAAGTCCTATTCATGATTCCTAATCCTAGGTTTAAATGTGTCACATTGTAAATTAGATTGAAGGCGCTAGAAGGTCCGGTGATTTGGGATAGAAATTTAAGGAGAAATTCCAATTCGAGGTATGTATGGCTAACTCTAATCCTCATAGGATAAACCCATTGTGTTCACTTTCCGGGTATGATTCTCTTGTTAATTATCTATGGAATTTATGTGCTCTATGTGCCTAATTGAGGAACTCTCGTTTCTATGTCGTTCCATGCTATTACCATATCGTTGTGCTACTTGAGTATATGAGTTGTGATCATTATGTTCCTTCTCCTACTATCTGTGCCATCCTTGTATATGTTGGGTGTGATAAATGTGAAAAATTGGAATGGTATCAAATATGCATCAAAATGTTGTTGTGATATGAAATGCGAGTAAAGAGATGGTAATGACATGTGTAACGACCCAGCCGGTCATTTTGTGTGTTGGGACTCCGTTCCCGTAAATGACTCTTTCCATAGCGGCTACTCGTGCCTTATGTCTTGTGTGGGCAGGTAATTCGAGATTCAGAAGTGTGTTGGCCAGTTCAGGAACACTTGGTTCCTGAAGGCAAGCCTATTTGGCTAATTTTGGTTCCGAGCAGCATTTTGAGCAAACGACCTCAGAATCGAGTTCTGACAGCTCCAGCAGCTCCGGATGATGATTTCGGACTTGGGAGTGTGTTCGCCTCGGGTTTCTGATGACCCGGGAGTATTTCGGCACCTGAATTGGAATTCAGGATTTCATAAGATTTAGAATTCAGCCTGGAATTGGACCTCATGATATCATGGTCCAAATGGAATTCCAGAACTGGCAATAGTTCCGTATAGTTGTTTATGACTTGTCCGCAAAATTTGGTGTCATTCCGAGTAGTATAGACCCGTTCGGCGTATTGGTGAGCCATTTGAATGTTCTTGAAATATTAAGTTTGGAACTAAGGGGTTTCGGAGAGTGATTTATAGTTTGGACGATTTTTTTAGTGTTATGGGAGCTCGAGCGAGTCCGTCATATGATTTGGGATTGGTTGGTGTAATCTGTCGAGGGCTCGGGTGGGCCCAGGGGTCTCCCGGACCCCAAGCGGGGTCAAAAACCAGCAAT
>ML267657.1:0-40034 GCA_005239495.1 Nicotiana undulata
GCACGAAGGGTGATTCCGTGCCATTGTTTACATTTCTGGTACTTATACTTGTTTCGTTGGCTACTGTGTTAGATTGCCTCTCTTGTTTACTTCTATCTGTCAATTTGACTACTTCATTTCACTTGTTCCCTCTTTTACTGCTCCCGTATCCCTTACTTTCTGCTTATCTCTTGCCTTGTATTATCCATGTTACCTGCTGTAGAATAAGACATGTTATCATTATTGTCAAGTCTAGCCTCGTCACTACTTCGGCCAAGGTTAGGCTCGGCACTTACTCAGTACATGGGGTCGGTTGTACTGATGCTACACTGCACTTCTTAATGTTGNTTGGCGTTCGTGGGCATTGGTGTCTCTCCTGCATTTAGATTCCTTATTGTCTTACTTTTTCTCCTAGTTTCAAGACAATTACATATTTCTTTTTAGACTCTATATTTAGCACTCAGTTTAGATAGTTCGTGAGTTGTGACACCCCGGTTTTGGGCTTATGCGACGTTATGTATTTTGCCATTTCACTTTGCATTTCGGATTTCTATTACATTTCCGCTGTTAAAATTCTAAAGCGTTTCGTCATTTCTGTTAAGATTTTTAAAAGGTGTTTCCTTTACTACTGTTGAATTGGATTGCAAGTGTTAGATTAACTATACACGTTGGCTTGTCTAGTGGGTTCAACGTTAGACGCAGTCACATCCTGAAGGGTGGGATTTCGGGTCGTGACAAGTTGGTATNAATTGCAAGTGTTAGATTAACTATACACGTTGGCTTGTCTAGCGGGTTCAACGTTAGACGCAGTCACATCCTGAAGGGTGGGATTTCGGGTCGTAACAAGTTGGTATCAGAGCTCTAGGTTGCTTAGGCCTCACAACTCATGGACAACCTTGGTAGAGTACTTATCCCCTAGAGGCTTCAAAGTTAGGATAACTCCACATTTCTTCATTCTCTGTCGTGTGATATACATTCTGAGTACTGATTGAGTTTCCATTCTACTCTCTCGCAGATGGCAAGGACGCGTGCTTCCCTTGGTTCCGCTCAGTAGCCCGACACTCCTGCTACAGATCCTACGAGGGGTCGAGGTCGTGCTAGAGGCCGAGGCTAGGGCAGGGCTCAGCCTAGAGCAGCAACCCCAGTGGAGGACCCTCGGGTCGAATCTGACGAGGAGGTCCCAGTTCTGACAGTCCCAGTTGGACCAGCGCAGGTCCCAGAGGGGTTCATTGCTACCCCAGTGCTTCAGGACGCTGTAGTCCGCTTGGTAGGACTTATGGAGAGAGTGGCTCATGCCGGTCTTCTTCCTACTGCACCAGCTGGTTCTCAAGCTGGGGGAGGGACCCAGACTCCTGTTATTCATACCCCAGAGCAGGTTGCCACTCAGCTTCAAACTACAACACCTCAGACGGCTGGAGTAGCTCAGCCGGGTATTGTGGCACCGGCAGCTGAGGGGCAGCTATGTCAGCAGATGCTCTATGGAGACTGGAAAGATTCACCAAGTTATTCACCACTACTTTTACTGGTGCACCGTCATAGGATCCTCAGGATTATTTGGACAATTGTCATGAGGTTCTTCGGAACATGGGCATAGTGGAGTCCAATGGAGTCGACTTCGCTACTATTCGGCTATCTGGCGCATCCAAGACTTGGTGGAGGGACTACTGCTTAGGCAGACCGGTTGGGTTGGCACCTTTGACTTGGGCTCAGTTCACAGAGGTATTTTTGGGAAAGTTCCTTCCCATTACTCAGCGAGAGGATCTTAGGAGGCAGTTTGAGCGCCTCCAGCAGGGATCTATGTCTGTTACTCAGTACGAGACCAGGTTCATCGCTCTAGCCAGGCATGCATTGATGATACTCCCCATTGATCGGGAGAGAGTTCGTAGGTTCATTGAGGGATTGGCGCAGCCTATACGACTCCAGATGGCCAAGGAGTCGAGTACTTATATTTCATTCCAGGATGCGGCCGATGTGGCCAGGAGGATTGAGATGATTTTTTCACAGGGAGGTGGTCAGGGGGCCGATAAAAGACCCCGTCATTTTGGTAGATTCAGTGGAGCCTCATCTGGAGGCAAGGATTCTTTTAGTAGGGGTCATCCACCCCGACCTTTTCAGTCAGCACTTCAAGTATCTCCCCGTGCACCGCCAGCTCATGTTAGTGCACCACCAGCTTCTACCAGTGCACAGCCACTTCAGAGTTACCAGGGTGGTTATCAGGGTCATTAGGGGCAGTTCCCGAGTCATCAGCCACAACAACAGAGATCTTGTTATAGTTGTGGTAACCCGGGGCACATTGCCAGGTATTGCCCCCGAGCTTCGAGTGGACCCCAGTATCAGGGTTCCCGTGCCTTGGTTCCAGAAGCAGGTGTACCCTTACCCCCTTAGCCAGCTAGGGGTGGTAGTCGAGGTACCAGAGGTGGTGGTCAGGTTCATAGAGGTGGAGCACAGGCCACGAGGGGTAGAGGCCAAGTTGCAGCAGGCAGACCCAGGGATGTTCAGATTGGAGGGGCTCAGCCCCGGTGTTATGCTTTTCCTGCTTGTCCTGATGCTGAGGCTTCTGATGCAGTTATTACAGGTACGNAACAACAGAGATCTTGTTATAGTTGTGGTAACCCGGGGCACATTGCCAGGTATTGCCCCCGAGCTTCGAGTGGACCCCAGTATCAGGGTTCCCGTGCCTTGGTTCCAGAAGCAGGTGTACCCTTACCCCCTCAGCCAGCTAGGGGTGGTAGTCGAGGTACCAGAGGTGGTGGTCAGGTTCATAGAGGTGGAGCACAGGCCACGAGGGGTAGAGGCCAAGTTGCAGCAGGCAGACCCAGGGATGTTCAGATTGGAGGGGCTCAGCCTCGGTGTTATGCTTTTCCTGCTTGTCCTGATGCTGAGGCTTCTGATGCAGTAATTACAGGTACGATTTCAGTTTGCAGCCGAGAGGCTTCAGTGCTATTTGATCCCGGTTCTACATTCTCCTATGTGTCTTCATATTTTCCCCCTTATTTGAGTATGCCTCGTGATTCCTTGAGTATTGTTGTGCATGTGTCTACACCGGTGGGTGATTCTATAATGGTAGATCGAGTCTACCGTTCTTGCGTAGTAGTTATTGGTGGTCTGGAGACTCAGGTTGATCTTTTGTTTCTCGACATGGTTGACTTTGATGTTATATTAGGCATGGACTGGTTATCCCCCTATCATGCTATCTTGGATTGTCAATGCAAGACAGTGACCTTAGCCTTGCCAGGAGTACCTCGTTTAGAGTGGAGAGGGACTTCTAGTCATTCTTCTGGTAGAGTTGTTTCTTATATGAAGGCTCGGCGCATGGTCGAGAAGGGTTGTTTGGCCTATTTGTCCTATGTTCGTGATTTTAGTGCTGAGGTTCCTTCTCTAGAGTCTGTGCCCGTGGTTCGTGAGTTTCTAGAGGTATTCCCTACTGACCTGCCGGGTATGCCACCCGACATGGATATTGACTTTTGTATTGAGTTAGCTGAGGGCACTCGGCCCATCTCTATTCCCCCGTATCGTATGGCTCCGCCACAGTTGAAGGAATTAAAGGAACAATTATAGGATTTATTGGATAAAGGCTTCATTAGGCCTAGTGTTTCTCCTTGGGGTTCTCCAATATTGTTCGTGAAGAAGAAAGATGGCTCAATGAGGATGTGTATTGACTACCAGCAGTTGAATAAGGTTACTATTAAGAACAAGTATCCTTTGCCGAGGATTGATGACTTATTTGATCAACTTCAGGGTGCTACGGTATTCTATAAGATAGACTTGAGATCTGGTTATCATCACCTGAGGATCAGGGCATCTGATGTGCCTAAGACGGCTTTTCGCACTCGTTATGGGCATTATGAGTTCTTGGTCATGTCTTTTGGGTTGACTAATGCCCCCGCTGCATTCATGGAGTTGATGAACCGGGTATTCAGGCCTTATTTGGACTCGTTCATTATTGTTTTCATTGATGAAATTTTGATATACTCTCGCAGCCGAGAGGAGCATGAGCAGCACCTTAGAGTCGTTCTCCAGACTCTGAGAGATCGGCAGTTGTATGCCAAGTTTTCTAAGTGTGAATTTTGGTTGAGTTCTGTGGCATTCTTGGGCCACGTTGTATCGGCAGAGGGCATTCAGGTGGATCCGAAGAAAGTTTCAGCAGTTAGGGATTGGCCTAGGCCCACTTCAGCCACAGAGATTCGAAGTTTCTTGGGCCTAGCAGGCTATTATCGCCGGTTCGTGGAGGGGTTTTCATCCATAGCAGCCCCTATGACCAAGTTGACGCAGATGAGTGTTCAGTTCAGATGGTCTGAGGAGTGTGAAGCGAGCTTTCAGAAGCTCAAGACAGCATTGACCACAACACCAGTATTGGTATTACCCTCAGGTTCAGGTTAGTATACCGTGTATTGTGATGCTTCGCGGGTTTGGCTTGGTCCAGTGTTGATGCAGGATCGGAAGGTTATAGCCTATACTTCACGTTAGTTGAAGATTCATGAGAAGAACTATCCAGTCCATGATTTGGAGCTTGCAGTTGTTGTTCATGCCTTGAAGATTTGGAGGCACTATTTGTATGGGGTACCGTGTGAGGTATTCACTGATCACAAGAGTTTGCAATACTTGTTTAAGCAAAAGGAGTTGAATATGAGGTAGAGGAGGTGGTTAGAGTTGCTGAAAGATTATGATATTACTATCCTCTATCATCCGTGAAAGGCCAATGTGGTGGCCGATGCTTTGAGCCGGAAGTCAGTTAGCATGGGTAGTTTGGATTATCTATCAATTGGAGAGCGACCTTTGGCTTTGTATGTTCAAGCGTTAGCCAATCGATTTGTGAGATTGGAGGTTTCTTAGGCTGGCAGCGTTTTGGCTCATATCGTCGCTCGTTCTTCGTTGTATAATCGTATTCGCGCCAGGCAGTATGATGATCGTAATTTGTGTGCTCTTAGAGATGCGGTTCGGCACGGACGTTCCAAGCAGGTCACAGTTGATGCTGAGGGAGTTTTGAGATTGCAGGGCCGTATATGTGTTCCTGATGTGGACGACATTCATGAGTTGATATTGCAAGAGGCCCATAGTTACCGGTATTCCATTCATCCGGGCGGCGCGAAGATGTACCAGGACTTGCGGCAGCATTATTGGTGGCGTAGAATGAAGAAGGATATCGTGGCTTATGTAGCTTGGTGCTTGAATTGTCAACAGGTTAAGTATGAGCACCAGAGACCCGGTGGTTTGATGCAGCAGATTTAGCTTCCCGAGTGAAAGTGGGAGCGTATCACGATGGATTTTGTAGTTGGGCTTCCATGGACTCCGAGGATGGTTGATGTCGTATGGGTTGTTGTGGATAGGCTGACCAAGTCAGCACATTTCATTCTTGTGTCAGTTTCATCTTCGGCAGAGAAGTTAGCTCAGATCTATATGAGAGAGATTGTTAGATTGCACGGTGTGCCCTTATCTATCATATCAGACCGAGGTACTCAGTTCACCTCCCATTTATGGAGAGTATTTCAGCGAGAGTTGGGCACACAGATTGAGTTGAGCACAGCATTTCATCCTCAGACGGACGGACAGTCCGAGCGCACTATTTAGATTTTGGAGGATATGTTGTGGGCATATGTTATTGATTTGGCTGGTTCATGGGACCAGTTATTGCCTTTAGCAGATCTTGCCTACAACAACAGTTACCAGTCGAGAATTCAGATGGCTCCGTATGAGGCGTTGTATGGTAGGCGATGTCGGTCTCCGTCGGATGGTTTGATCCCGGAGAGGCTAGGTTATTGGGTTCTGAGTTAGTCTAGGATGCCTTGGATAAGGTGAAGATTATTCAGGAGAGGCTTCGTACAGCTCAGTCCAGGCAAAAGATTTATGTAGATCGTAGAGTTTGAGATTTGGCTTTCATGGTAGGAGACTAGGTGTTCCTTCGAGTGTCGCCTATGAAGGGCGTGATGAGATTTGGAAAGAAGGGCAAGTTGAGACCTAGGTATATTGATCCATTTGAGATTTTGGATAAGGTAGGAGAGGTGGCCTACAGACTTACCTTTCCACCGCATTTATCAACAGTGCATCCAGTGTTTCACGTATCTATGCTCCAGAGGTATATTGCAGATCCATCTCGTGTTCTTGACTTCAGCGATGTCCAGTTGGACAAGGATCTAACTTATGAGGAGGAGCCGGTAGCTATATTAGATAGGCAGGCTCGCCAGTTGAGGTCGAAGAGTTATCCTTCGGTCCGTGTTCAGTGGAGAGGTCAGCCTGCCGAGGCAGCTACCTGGGAGTCCGAGTCCGATATGAGGATTCGTTATCCCCATCTTTTCTCAAACTCAGGTACTTTTCTATGTCCGTTCGAGGACGAACGTTTGTTTTAGAGGTGGAGATTGTGATGACCCAAAAGGTCATCCAAAGTAATTCTAGCTAAATCTGTATTTCGAGGCCCCGAAAACCTCTTTTAGTCTTACCTCGATATGCGTGCATAGCCCGGGCGTGTAGCCAGGAAGTCTGTATGTTGAAATTTGATGAAAATGGAATTTTATGATAATTAAATGAATAAAGTTGACTTTGGTCAACATTTCTGGTAAACGGACCCGGACCTGTGATGTGACGGTCCCGGAGGGTCCGTAGGAAAATATGGGACTTGCGCGTATGCCTGGAATCAAATTTCGAGGTCCCAAGCTCGAGAAATGAATTTTTAAAGAAATTTTTTTTCTGAAAATAATGAAGGTTTTTGAAAATGAACGTTGATGTGAAAACTGTGTTACCGGGCACGTATTATGGTTCCGGAGCCCGGAACAAGTTTAATATATGTTATTTGCCTTATCTGTGAAGTTTGGTGTAAAACGGACTTGAAATGACGTGATTCGGTTTAAAATCGAGTAAGTTAAGCTTTATGAAGTTTTAAGAAATTTCTATGAGTTTTGAGGTTTGATTCGATGATTTTGATGATATTTTGGTAATTTAAATGCTTGAATAAGTCCGTAGGATGTTTTGGGAGTCGTGTGTGTTCTTGGTTTTGAGACCCGAGGGCTCGGGTGAGTTTCGGGTAGCTAACGGGATGTGAAATGCATGAAAAATCTGGTGTTCTTGGCCTGTTTATGATATCTGGTGTAATACCCTTTGCGAACGCGGCCAAGGGCTCGCGAACGCGAAGGGTAAATAGTGTGGCTTGGGATTTGTTCTACGCGAACGCACGGGTACGGCCGCGAACGCGGAGCTATGGGGGTACTGCTCTACGCGAACGCGGCGCCCCTCTCGCGAACGCGTTAGTGTTATAGGGTAGGGTCTGGGGTCAGGTAGGTTTGTTCTTCGCGAACGCGGGCAGAGGCTCGCGAAAGCGGAAGGTTAGGGATTCAGACCTTCGCAAACGCGGCCCTGGCTCCGCGAACGCGTAGGTCCTAGCAGCTAACCCTTCGCAAACGCGGCCAGGGGCCCGCGAACGCGAAGGGTAATTTTGCCCAGTTATTAAAAATACCCCAAAAACAGAATACCATACGGGAATACCACATCTTCAGCCTTCTTCTTCTCCTCCCACCCCCATTGACGATCCTCAAGCTAATTTCTCTCCATAAACACTTGGGTAAGTGATTCTAACACGAATTTCTTTCACTTTTCTTCCATAATCACTAGAATCTACGCCTAAAATCAAAGTAGAAATTAGGGGTTTTGGGTAGAGTTAGGTTTTTGGGAATTTTGTGTGATTCAACCTCAATTTGGGGTCGGATCTTAAAACAAATTATATATTCTAACTCGTGGGGTTATGGGTGATCGGGTCTTGGTCCGAACCTCGAGTTTGGACCAAGCGGGCCTGGGGTCGAATTTTGGTATTCTTGGAAGAATGATAGGAATTGCATATCTAGGCTATGGGATTGTGCTTTTGAGTCTTTATTGATATTATTGAATTAATTACGCCTAGATATCATTGTTTCAGAGTCGGATTATAAAGGAAAGACGGTCTTAGAGGGTTGATTTCTATACTTTGGACCGAGGTAAGTGTCTTGCCTAACTTTGGTGAGGGAATATGTATTAATTTCTATGTGCTAAGTGATTATCATGTTCATTGCATAGGTGAGGTGACGAGTACCTATGCAATGTATGTCAAGCATGCCCGTGAGTCTATTTTGATAGAAATTGCAGTATTTCTCTCATGTTTAGCATATTATGAGATTATCTCTACTTGGTAATTTATTCTTGTTGAAAGTATTGGTTGTTAGGTTTGAGAATTGTTGATACGATTGATCATCCAAGTGTAGAGTATACGATTGAGGTGATTGGTTATAGCTGAGACCCTTGTCGGGCATTTATTGAGTTATTAATTGATGTTTTTCCCTTGCCGGGTGATTTGAACTGTCTATTTCCACTATGTTGTACTCCTTGCCATTATATCCGTTATTGTCTGGGGAGGAAGAGTGTAAAGCACAAAGGGTGATGTCGTGCCATGATATTTGATTATATTGCATAGTGAGGAAGAGTGTAAAGCACGAAGGGTGATGCCGTGCCATGATATTTGATTACATTGCATTGTGAGGGAGAGAGTAAAAGCACGAAGGGTGATGCCGTGCCATTGTTTACATTTCTGGTACTTATACTTGTTTCGTTGGCTACTTTGTTAGATTGCCTCCCTTGTTTACTTCTATCTGTCAATTTGACTGTTTCATTTCACTTGTTCCCCCTTTTACTGCTCCCGTATGCCTTACTTGTCTGCTTATCTCTTGCCTTGTATTATCCCTGTTACCTGCTGTAGAATAGGACAGGTTATCGTTATTGTCAAGTCTAGCCTCGTCACTACTTCGGCCGAGGTTAGGCTCGGCACTTACTCAGTACATGGGGTCGGTTGTACTGATGCTACACTGCAATTCTTAATGTTGTGCAGATCCCGCATCCAGACCCAGTGGACCGCATTGAGGGAGTCACCTTCAGTCCACCCAGAGCTTCAAGGTATACCCGTTGGCGTTCGTGGGCCTTGATGTCTCTCCTGCATTTGGATTCCTTATTGTCTTACTTTTTCTCCTAGTTTCAAGACAATTATATATTTCTTTTCAGACTCTGTATTTAGCACTCAGTTTTGATAGTTCGTGAGTTGTGACACCCCGGTTTTGGGCTTATACGACGTTATGTATTTTTCCATTTCACTTTGCATTTCGGATTTCTATTATATTTCCGCTGTTAAAATTCTAAAGCGTTTCGTCATTTCTGTTAAGATTTTTAAAAGGTGTTTCCTTTACTACCGTTGAATTGGATTGCAAGTGTTAGATTAACTATACACGTTGGCTTGTCTAGCGGGTTCAACGTTAGACGCAGTCACGGCCTGAAGGATGAGATTTCGGGTCGTGACAAATTCTCCTTCTTCCACTGAAAAGCCATGCCTATTTATAGGAAATTACGCCCGTAAACTTCTCAGGGATATCATCCTTGGATTGGGGATGCCATCCTTTGTCATTTTGCTATCTCTGTTTGAACACTCTTCTTTCTTCTCCTTTTTTTCATTTCTTTTCTTTTCCTGTAATATTTATTAATAATTTGTACAAATATTGAACAAAAAGTCAAATCCATAAATAAAATATTTGTTTATTTAATATAATATATGCCTAAAAACATACATAATATATACTTATCAAATACCCCCATACTTGAAGTTTTCTCGTCCTCGAGCAAAGTACAAAAAATAAAATAGCGGCTAAATTTTTTAAAATAAAATTATGAGAACTTTCTTCAAACAAGAATATAACCATGATCACGCCACGAGTTCAAATAATCTTTAATCATACTCATGTTCACTTATTGAGAACCAAAGTTGTAATACTTTTTAATCCCAAGTGTGTCTCGCCAAATGAAGAGAGATGCCCATAAATCACAATATATCAATACAAAACAAAGATGGACATTAGAAAATTCGCTTACTCTCAACAAAGAAGTATCTCAAGCTACTGAAAATTACCATAAGCTTGACTATCATGTGGTTCTCCACTAATATATGAGTCTTTGAGTTGAAATCATGTAGGACTTTAGTAAGGTTGTAATGTAGGTGCAGGGACATGTAAGATGTGTATGGATAAAGTGACTCAAGCCCTTATAAGCACCACAATACTTTTAACAATTAAGTACAATTGTCTTCCTTCTTTCTAAAATAACTTTACCTCCCCTTTTTTCATTAACTCATCATTCTATACTCTTTCATTGTTTTTTTTGTTTGTCCTTTTTTTTTTGTATTTTCAAAATTCTCTTTGTCACACGCAACAATTTATTTCTTTTAAAGTCACATGACAACATTCTCAAAAGATAATTAAACCCAACAATCATCTGTCTCTTCCTTCCACTACCACTCCATCACACTCAGTTATTTATAATTTTAAAGTGCCAGAAAGGAGATAGGGTGAAAAAATAGATGTGATAATAAAAATAGGCTAAGGGTTAAAGTATAGGCTATCAAAAAAATAATGGATAAATTTTTGTTAGGCTCAAGGGGGCTGACAAGGGATAAATATAATTAATGCAGGTTAATTAAGGTAATAGTTTAACAAGGAAGGCCTACTTTCATTTCTCAACTCAAAGAGTCCGAACGATTGTCGACCACCAGATCCGCTGATCTATCTACCTAGAATTTCGCCTCAAATCACATTCAAGACAAGTTCTAGATTTTCAAATAAGCAGGAGAACTTGGCCACATAACCTGACAACACAATACACTTGGGATCAACAAACATTATAATTTTAATCACTAGTAAATAAATATGAGGTTGAAAAGATATTTATATAAGCCATGGATGACACTCAATTAAATCTCGTTTTTCAAAATCTCATTCTCAGAAAAATTAAGTTAATTAGACGAGTTATGTACTAAAAATTCTAGAAAGTGTTCGGTTCAAAATATTACGACCATGGCAAAGAACTGAACAAAGAAATTCATGGAGATGTATAAAAGAAGTTATACTAAAAATATAAACATAGAAAAATACATATTCATATACCCCCATACTTAAATATTGTCATGTCCCGATGACAAATAATATAAAAGCAAGACGAGGTAAAGGGCTTCCCTTGAATTTGTTTTTTGGGAGCTCGTGAACTCCAACCCCAATTCTGAATCACTCTTCCTTTTTCGCTCCTTGGGGTTCATTTTAGAGCGCATTTGGCCAAGAAAAGCACAAAATATTTTCTTTTTTCTCACATCCCTCTCTTTCTTGGCCTTGTCTTGAGCGGGCAAATAATAGTACATCATGATCTTTAACTCCATTCCGTATTTTTCACGAGGATCATTTCATGCATTTTTCTGGAAGTCTCCAATAACAAAATCCACAAATGCATATTGATCAAAAGAAATTGAAGAATGATGGTCATTGAAAATTTGGTTTGTGCGAATAACGACCTCTTCATTCTCATTTTCTTCCAACTTAATCAATTTATGTGAATAAGAAAATTGGAGTAAGCACTCATCACCTATTGAGTTATTTTCAACCAAACCTTTACTGTCATCATTCTCGATTGGGTCGTAATTTTCACCCTGAGTGGTAGATTCTTTCTCACAAAATTAAATTTTTTGATCAATTGGTTCATCTTCACAAGATGCAGTTTCTTTTAAAATCTCGCCACAAAAATTCAAGGAGATTGCCATACTTACTAATTGATTCACTTTTATAGTTAGATCTGTAATGGCTTTATGATTTTGTGCATATTTTTCATCGGTATTTTCTATGAAATTATGCACAGTTTTTTTCAAGTTTACATTCTCCTCTTGATGTGAGTGATTCTGTATAATTTGGTTCTTTTGTGAATATTGATTGCACTCCGGATTGCAGTCAAATTCACTAGAATCAATAAGCCTATTCAATCTCCTAGAATCCGCATAGGAGAATGTGTTACTTGTTTGGAATTCAAAGCTTTGGCGATGGACTTTTGACAGTATTCTTCTACCAACTCAATAAGCAGTTTACTCGGTTGATCAAAATTCATTTGAAGTACGTGGAATGAGTTGACTTTAAGGATCTTTTTTTTTTTAAAAGAAGTTTTTTGGCATGGTATTGCTCTCTAGTATTTTTCGGGCACTAGAAAGCAAAAAAAAATAAAGTTAAAGAAAATAAATCTCAAAGCAGTAGTAAGACAATTAATCTGAAGTAGATGTTTACCAATCCCCGGCAACGACGCCAAATATTTGACGAGCTCTTGGCGCATATGATTTTTCTGCTCGTACTATGTCAAATTATAGTAAATTTTAAGATATCGTCCCACAGAGATTGGAACCACTTATGCTACAGATTTGTATTGTCTTTGTCACTATTTGAGAGAACCAAATTGATGAAATGAGTTGCTCTTAAAAATATAAAATAAAAGCAATAAATATTTTTGGTTTTTCTGAAAATAAAAATAGAGGTTGGAATACTTTGAATCAGCAATATAAAGCCATTATAGTAAGATCAAAATTCTATTATTTATTTCTCTGTTTTAATGAAATGATCGCTTATTTCTAATTCAACCAAATCACATAAAAGTAACCAATTAATTACACCTCTTTCGATTAGTGTAGTCAATCGATTAACAGTGAAACAAAGACCTTATTTAAAGAATGACCACTTATTTCTAAGACATCATTCCACATAACATCAATATATAAATAGCACCGCTCGCGCTTAATGTTATTAATTTATTAACATCTAGTGACACTAAACAATAATTGACTAATAACACCTCTTTCGATTAGTGTAGTTAACAATTTAAAGTAATGGCTTCAAACAAGAATATCTTAGTTGAGTGCACCGAGTGAGAAAAAGCCTCTTTCGATTAGCCTTTTCTAAATCAATAAACTTGTTTAATTCTTTTTCTTCTCCAGAATAAGAAACAAAATAACAAGATAAAGATTTTAGTAAGTGATATAATTATATCAACTAATAGAAATTATCAATATCAAATACCTTGGTCTATAATGATGATAAAGAGAAAATCTCAACATAAGAAGATAATAAAATTAAGATAACTATTATAACACTTTTATAGCTTCATCTAATATCCCAACCAAAGAAAATTACTTCATTATGGAGAAAAGATAAAATAGAAAAATATTATTCCTATAATAAAAGAAATAACTTTTAAAACTAAAACTAAACCAATATTAAAGTTGGTGTTCTTTGCATAGGAATTCTCCTTCTTCCACTGAAAAGTCATGCCTATTTATAGAAAATTATGCCCGTAAACTTCTCAGGGATGCCATCCTTGGATTGGGGATGACATCCCTAGCTCTTAAATCAATTTCTTCTACATGCTTCTTTCCACGGATGACATCCTTAGAACTGAGGATGACATCCTTGGATTGGGGATGCCATCCTTTGTCATTTTGCTATCTCTGTTTGAACACTCTTCATTCTTCTCTTTTTTTATTTCTTTTCTTTTCCTGTAACATTTATTAATAATTTGTATAAATATTAAAGAAAAAGTCATATCCATAAATAAAATATTTATTTATTTAATATAATATATGCCTAAAAACATACATAATATATACTTATCAAACATGCACATATAAAATACATAATGATTTCAGGATATGCAGAATTCCTAAAGCATGATTTCTAAATGCACAAAAAGTTACAGCATAATTTCAGGATGTGCAGGAGCAACATTTTTTATGTTAATGTTGTTATTTAGCCTAGAAGCACGACTTCTAAGTGATAATATCAAATGAGATGCTAGAATAGTATACGTGAAACCTAAGAACATGATATCTAATGACATGCTTTGAATGTATTGGTCCTAAACATGGATTCTAATGCACATATAGTAAGTGTAAACCTAAGGCATGATTTTTACACATTGATATTGATAACATATATAACTACCCTCCCCTTTTCACTAACCAACCCCAATATTTGTTTACAAAAATTATTACAAACCAATATTGAAATGAATTACATGGATAAATAAAGGAAAAGAAGAAGTTACACTATAAGGAGCCTGAAACAGGCCCAGATATACCAAACTGCCCACAGCCTCAAGTGCCAAAGTATTTCATAACCTTTTCATGTCCGGGTGTGTCAGAGTTCCCTAAGGACCTCAAGGATACCGGGTAGTGCTCACACACAGATTTCACAACAATAACTGAGTAAGTTCAGTGTGGAAGTTCCAGCCCCAGTGCATCAGAGTTCAGAGGGATCTCACAGGGATCCCAAAGTAGTCACACACTGGAGGGGCAGAACTTAAAGACCTAAGAGTAGAGTGAGAGTGCTTGACATAGTTTTGAAAGGGTTTGATAGAAAAATAGTTATTGGAAGAGACTCGGTAGAAATAGTTTTATAAGATAGGAGATAGTTGTTTAGTAAAATAGCTTTTGAGAAGAGTTGGGTAATTAACAAACAACAGGTCAAACATAGAACCAAAACAGGTTCAGCAACACTCAAAGTCGTTCACACAGGGGTGATGGGGGTTGGGGACACATAGAGAACATAGTACACAGGAGCATGGTAATTCTTGTAGGGGTTCATGGGATTGGGGTACAACATGAACTCCAGAATCAAGCAGCTTAGGGTATAAATTGTTTTGCCAAAGAAAGGTTCATACTAGAAACCAGATAAACACGGAATAGAACAGAGTCACATTGAGACATACTACAAAAAAAAGGGGTGACATATTCATGTTGATCTAAGGGGAGTAGTACATAACATAACATGATATATGGACAAAAATGTAAACATGTCAGCTATAGGTTGCACAGCAAAACCATAGATAGAAACAAACTAGAAACAGGATAAACTGAAGCAATAAAAGAAACATATTGGTTTTGGGACTTGAATTGAAATCAGAACATACCAGTAAAGAAGATAGCAAACACAAAAGTGAAGGATAGGAGAACACAATAATTTGCTTTGGCTTGCAGCCGGCTAATTCAGAACAATAGCAAGTAACAAAGAAAGAGAGCAAAAAGCTTTGAGTGTGAGAGATAGTTTTTGAACCAATGTGTTCGTGTTTTGTGTATGAGAAGAGTATGTATATATATAGTTTGAAACTAGGTAGAATGATAAGGTAAGAATCAAAGCCATGCAGTAATTATGGAACTAAGTATCAATTAGTATAAAATCAGTATAAGTACTCCCTTAATTAAGGGAGTTAACTTCAAATGGTAAAGACATGTAATAAATAAGGAAGGAAATCATATATATGGCTGGAATATAACAAATAAGGAAGTAATTCAGCACAGTGCAAGTATAGAACAAGTAATTAGGGCTAGGTTCAGAAGATGCTAATTAAGGAAAAACTTAAGAATTAATTGACAGTGTAATGAATCACATAATAAGGCAAGAAAATAACTTATAGGTCAGAAATCAGTAGAGAATATTACCATAGGAGACAGTAAAGGATATCAATCACAGGGAATCAGGGATTCAAATAGAAGAAAGTATTAATCAAAGAAAAAATACCACAGATGAATGGAATAATCATAATATAGGCAAGAAGAGGCAAAAAATAAAAAAAACTAATAACATAGTAGGGTAAAAATCACACAAAATCAGGGATTCAACTAGAACATAGTGCTGGTTAGGGGAATAAACACAAATTTCTGAGAATAAGCGAGATAAACACAGCATATGCAAGAAGAAGCAAAAATCAGAAATCCTAATAAGTCAAATAGGGTAAAAATCACAAAGGCTCAGAACGTTTACGAGAAACAAGCACACATACAGATTAAACAAAAAAATTCTCAAAGACAAACTCAGAACCCATGATTAAGACCAAGAAACTTAGGGTTTTTAACATAATAAATCAGATAAAAGGAAAAACTTAAATAAACCGTTCAAACATAGTAAAAATCATAGGATAATACTGAAAATCAGAGGAAAAGTCATTTTTTAAAAGGGGTTAAAAACCCTAGTTTTGAAGACGAAGAGGTGTGATTGAGAAATCAGAGAGATTCTTAGGAAACAGTAAAGATAACTCAAAATATACTCAGATCTGTTACAGATCTGAAGACTCAAGAGATAAGTTAAGGTTTCAGAGAGAGATAACCCATAGGTAGAGAGGATCAGGCTTAGAAACCATAGGTTTTAGCCGGAGATAGAAAGATCTTACTCGGACAGGACAAGGGTGGCCTGAGAACGGCCAGAATCAGACCATAGGTGTGAGTTGAACAACCGTTGGTCCCTTGAGGACCTTAGGGTAGCAATAATATGGCGTGGGGAAGCCATGGAGGCTAGGGATGGTGGTGGAACAACCATTGTTGCCGGCGAGCCAACGGCCGGCGAGTAGAGATTAGGGTTTAGTAGAGAGATCTTGGGAGAGATGAGAGGATGTAACGGCGAAGAGTGATGAGAGAAATGAGAGAATATGGGGGGAGGGGTAGGTCTTTAGGTTAATTTAGGTAAGAACATATATGGTCCGTTGATCAAAATTGATCAACGGTCCAGATTAAACAAGACATTGGGTAGGGTGGATTAATGGATTGGGCCTGGTATTTGGACTGATTTAATTGGGTTTGGGGTCTGGTCTAATTTAAGCTAGAATTGAAAATGAAAATCGCTATTTGTTAAATAGCCAATTCAAATTAATTAAAATAATTTATAAAATAGCTAATAATTATAAAAAATCAATTTCAATCATTGAAAATAGTCTAAAATAATTTATTTAGTATTTTAAAATACAAGCGACTAATTTCTGGTGAAAAAATGGTATAAAATTATATGATTGGGCTATAATTGCAAAGTTATTGCAATTATAGCCAAAAGGGACCAATTTGGCTAATTATGAAATAATTTGATCTTAATAAGACCATAAACAATAAATAAAATCAAGAAATACTTTTGAAATCATTTGTAATATAATTTTGTAATTATTTATTGGAAATAAGATGCTGGGTAAATTAATAAAAATATGAAAAAAATATCAATTGCTATTAATGCATAATTTTGAAGGTATATATGCAATTTTAAAATATTTTGGAAAAGATTGGTATCAAAAGGCTAGGTACGCATGAGGTGACGAGAGTCCGTGCGTAGCTACTATTATGCTTATGTCCGAGTAGTCTAGGACCCAAAAGCATGCTTTACTTGTCGTACTTGTAATTTTACTGATAAATTTAAAATGCTTAAATCATATCGAACTTGAAAAATGAATTTCTAAAAATATTAAACACCATCTTCTTGACCATTGAAAGAGAAATTGTTGTTTCTTTTGGTAATTGTTTTCCTGATGAAGTCGGGAGTGACTGTTTAAATGTGTGTATATATGAGTACCTGCGTCGCATGTATGATTCGCGAGTGGAGTAACTCTATTATTTATATTTGACCGCGTCGCACGTATGATTCGCGAGCGGGGTAATAGATGCATCTATGGTTCGCGTTGTTCGACCCTCCGATAGTGCACATTTTATTATTTTGTTGGATCGGGGTCATACGACCTCGACATTATTTTCGCATGCTATTTGCTTGTTACTTTCCATGATTTGAATTGCTTAAATGCCTTGAGATATGAATTTTCAACTGAAATGACGAAAATTGAAGTTATAATTATGAAAGAAGCTTCCCCTTCCTGTTGTTATCTGTTATTTAATCATGACATCCATGCCTAGCTCCACATTTATTTATATTAATATGAACACTAGTAAGTGCCGAAGTCGACGTCTCGTCACTATCTCTTCGAGGTTAGACGGGATACTTACTGGGTACACATTTTTTTTTTACTCATACTGCACTTGTTGTACATTTTGATGACATGTACATGTATGGATTGTGACCTTATGGGCACATCAGCGTGGTTGATACGGAGACTTAGGTGAGTTGCACCCTCAAGACGACCCGCATCCAACAGAGTCTCCTTCCGAGTATTGTGATGTACTTCCTCTACTGTACAAGTTTGTATTCCGGACGGTTATTGTATTATATTTGTTTCCTAGGAATTTGCTTATGCACTTATGACATCAAGTTCTGGGATGACTATGAGATTTATTCATTATTTGATTTCGTTAAAGATATCATTATTTAATCAGTGAAGTTCTTTATTTATTGTCAAATGCATGGAAATAAATGATTTCAAAAATACTAAAATGAGAATTTAATTAACTTCTTGGTGTTGGCTTGCCTAACTGTGGTGTGCGGCGCCATCACGGCCATTAATGAATTTTGGGTCGTGACACATGCGACCTCTCTCTTCTGGGAGAGGCCGTGGGAGTCACTTCCTCGCCTTGGGTGTCCCTTCGTGATGGCGTTCATGAGGTCAAGGGGAACATTATATGTTGCCCTCGTCTTGTTTCCTTGGTTACCTACCATAGAAATTTGTGTAAGCACGAAGATGAGAGATAAACTTTATGGTTTGTTATATTAACAAGTCACATGAGTAGTAGATATAATGGGGAAAAAAAGATTAGCTGAGAAAATTCCCACATGCGGTGTCAAACTATTTGACCCAAAATTTAGATCAAGATTTAAACAATCAGATTCCCTAATAAAATAAAGTTAATCTTAACCAATATTAATAACAAAATATAGATTAAACGATTTTGTAATGGGATGTTATGGATAATATTTGAGTAGCAATAAATGTCAACAATAAAACTATATTTAAAGATTCAAAAATAAAGAAGGTATCATTAAATAACCGTAAATAATGTTGAATGACATTTATGTAAATAAATATATGTGAGTCACTCGAAAAAGGTAAGATTCTTTGATATTCTTTCTGACAAATATAGATGATGATAAGCCTTTGAATATTCAATTCCTCCTTGGATCGTGAGAGAAAAGATAGATAAAGATATGATAAAGGTGTATTTTGTATGTGTATGATAAAATAAGTATAATCAGAGAATGTCAATGTATTGTTCTTTACAGCGAGTGTCAAATCTCCTCTACAATTACCTCTCTTTCTATTTATAAGGACAGATGGGTCTAAAAAAATTCCTAAAATAGTACAAGTGGGAGGAATATTCTCAGGAATATTCTCTGGGGAGCCCTATTTCAAAATCTTAGTTGTTACTACTTTATTGAAGGGAATACTCGTCCTCGTCTTTGTCCTCTGTTGAGTCAACTCGACCTCTCCTTCGTCCTTTGTTAAGCCACCTTGACCTCGCCTTCATCCTCTGTTGAAATCAAATCGATGATGCGTGGAAGTCTTCGAAGGCTTTCTTAATGTTGATTCGACCCACATATAATTAGTAAAAATGGCGTGGGGTAGCCACTATTTAAGGTGATATTTATTTTTTATCCAGCAATTCTAATGTTGAACAGAAATAGCCACTACTCTATTAAAATTAATATAAAAAAACATTTTACCCTTTCTTACGTTGCTTTTCTTCCCAAACCCTCGCTTCTCTCTCTCAAGTTCGATGTAGAGACATCTTTTTGTGGATGCATATGTTGTTTGTGATAAAAAAAAAAGTTGAATTGGGATTTTTGATTCTTGTGAATTTGATGGCTTTGAACAGTTATGAAGATGAAAAATGATATCATGCTATTTTTTTAACGAGGGTCAGCTTTGTCTTGTTTCGTGTGATTGCCACCTTTACTCAGTTTTTGCCTTTAATTTTATGTATGGATTCAATGCTGAATTGGGTTTTTGATTTTTGTTGATGTATGTGTTGTTGAAAGGATTTGGTCCTTAACTTAGAGTTACAAACACAGAAAATTAAGGACAGGTAGTCCTTAACTTATAGTTACAAGCACGGAAATTAAGGACAGGTAGCCCTGAACATAGAGTTACAAGTTCAAAAGTTAAGGACATGTAGTCCTGAACTTAGAATTACAAGCCCAAAAATTAAGGACAGATAGTCTTTAACTTAGACTTACAAGCTCATAAATTAAGGACAGATAGTCCTGAACTTACAATAACAATCTCATAAGTTAAGGACATTCGGTCTTGAACTTAGAGTTGGACGTTCAAAAATTAAGGACACTTGGTCCTTAACTTAGAGTACAAGCACAGAAATTAAGGACAGGTAGTCCTTAACTTAGAGTTACAAGCACAGAAATTAAGGACATGTAGTCCTGAACTTCGAGTTCCAAATTCAAAAATTAAGGACATGTAGTCCTGAATTTAGAGTTACAAGTTCAAAAGTTAAGGACAAGCAGTCCTAAACTTAGACTTACAAGCTCATAAATTAAGGACAGCTAGTCCTGAACTTACAGTAACAAGGTCATAAGTTACGGACACTTGGTCTTGAACTTTATGAGCACAAGGGTATTTTCGTCTGGGCGGGTAAAGTTTATTAAAGCAATGGCTAAAGACTAAAGACATTTTAAACAGTGACTTAAAAGTAGATACATGTCTTATTAGTGGCTAACTGTGCACTTCCCCCTATAATTATGATAATTTGTAGCCTATACAACTGCAAGGGTATATATATATATATATATATATATACCCTTGCAGTTGTATAGGCTACAAATTATCATAATTATAGGGGGAAGTGCACAGTTAGCCACTAATAAGACATGTATCTACTTTTAAGTCACTNATAGACCCCCATGTGCTTCACTACCGCCTCAATTTTCTTTCGGGAGCAGATGCTCTCCCCCTGCATTACAAATTAAAATAGAAAATGGGACCCTATGATAATTATTCAATTTGGAGTCCTCGAGAGGACAAAATTATAATGGCCAAGACATCACCATCGAACCAAAGCTTCAGATATTCACATTTGGAGTCCTTGATACGTTCATGCTTTTTTGAAACGAAGGATTGTGGTGAAATGAAAAATATTTTCTCATAATTGGAAGTCTCAGTTTTAACCTTAATAAGAACAGAAAAAGTCTAGGAAAAAAAATTAGAAATAGTGATTTATAATTGCTAATTGAAAATCAGCCATAATTTTAAAGTTAATCAAAATTTAGCTCCTTTTTCATGTGAAAATAAAATCTAAACAAAAATGACGTTAAAAATCTGAAAATATTTCAACATAATAGGTTGAGATTCACACTTTTTATATAATGTGGTAGAATTCATAATGTTCTGGAGGTCCAACATAATATGTTGGAAGTTTATATGCAGGAGTTTCATGATCCAATATATTTTACTGGAACTTTCCGTGTTTCATTTAAGATACTTTTGTCGAGAATCGACAATAGACTGTACGAGCCACAAATTCAAATTAGTCGGGACCCCTAAATAAATATTGAACCAAATGGAAAACAAAGCTTTGAATATTAAAATGAAAAAAAACCATCATGTTGGCTAAATAAACTAAAGAATTATTGCATTCACTGTTTTGGAAGAATGTTGGAACAAAACTAGTGACAGATTAATAATTCTTGTCTCGAGACTAATACATAAACAAATGTACCTGTAATAGGTGGCAATCCAAAACCTGAAATTGCTGACTATATCGTCCCTTAGGGAAAATTATGTGTTTTACATAAAAATGTAGACTTTGCATCGTGAATCTGTATTCACGATGCAAAGTCTCAGAACACTCGCTAATGTTGTAGCACTGGATTAGCCTCAGAACACTCGCTACCAAAAAGTGCTTCATTCTCAAAATTCAAACAAAAATATTTGGTTAAGGTGGAAGGTCCAACTATTAGAAAAACTAAAAACTAACGACATTATGCATTCCCAACTGCAAAAACATAAAATTGGTTGGCTGCTGTATAAAATATTTACATAATCAGGTTATTATTAGGTAACTACAAGTAAATCTTTTGATTACCGTTTAATTAGTAATTTTATAAAATAAAACAATTGCTAGTATTAGAGTTAAAATTCATTGATAACGTAACAAAGCCATAACACTGACGATATTTTTTACCTCGAAATACGAGTAACAATTAAACTGTTTTGTGGTTATAAGAATACGTGATTTAATTCAATGCAATTGATAAATAGCTAAGTAAATAAATGAATTAAATGATTGAAATGAATCAAACCAGTTCCGTTTGTAAGTTATCGACCTCGGTTTGGAATAGGCTCAAGATCAAGCATTAAGAACAATAAGAGCAATAAGAACAATAGAGAATTATAAGCGAGAAAAAGAGCAGAGTGCTTGTATTTCTCACTAAATGCGTATGTGATTCGTCTAAATGAACATGGTTCCTCTTTATATAGTAGAGGAATCCAAAATAAGGTATAGCTCTAATTTCGGAAAGTAAATACATGATTGATACTAATAACCGTTAAGGGTTCTGTCAATCCCGAGATTCCCGCCGAGGTTTGTGGTCGATTGCGGATATCTCGTCATTCCGTTACTCGATGTCGATCTTGACCGGTCTCGATCCTTCAGTCTCCGTATTCCTCACGCTCGAGCTTGCTTCGATATGGACTTAATCCCGAGGCAGAACCTCGAGCCCATAAAATCGGGGTGGTCGATTTTAACCTTATACAGATAGTCCCCGCGTTTCTTAGAATGAAATGATAAGAAACGATTTGAACCTCGGTTCCCATGTACCTCGATCATGACGTCGTCTCCATGACGTAAGCGATGGATGTGACCGAAACGTCCCGTCGGTTCGATTCCCAAAACACCATCAATGCATGCCAGCTGTCTGTCGGTCACTAGTGATACCGAACCGTCGTCACAAGCCTATAAATACCGCCTCTCTTGTTGATTCAAACTTTACTTTTCTTTGATTATAAACTTTTGAGTCCCCAATTCTTCTCATATTTCTCTCATCACCGCCAATTACTCCACTGTTGCTTCAACCAGAGCTACTAATTTCATATTTTTCTTCCACCTTCTACAAATATACAAATGGCGAAGACTTCCAAGACTGTGCCGCAAAAAGAGAAAGTTTCTTCTTCTTCCTGGCCGGCCGGCAATAAGACGCCGGTGGAGCCCCGTATCGAGGAATGTGTCCCGGGGCCAATCAAACTAACCTCCGAATTCAAAGTCGAAAGACCCTCCTCAGTACTAGGTCGCTGTGAGCCCATGTCAGGATACATCTACTCAATATCGAAAAGCGGCCTCGAGAGGGTGAAGAAGAACTGTGGCTGGGAAAATAAGGAAATGGTGGTTCCTTCCCCTGAGGAGGACATCACCACCTATATGAAAGGGTATTTGAGCGTATATACCTACCCTTTCACTCCGAGTCCCATAGATCCTGTCATACTTGACTTCTGCCGCCAGTATCGGGTAACCCTCGGTCAGATCTACCCCTCATTCTGGCGCATCATTAACCTGATCAGGTTCTTCTCGAGCAAGGTCGAGGGAATGACCTTCACCCTCGACCATCTGATAAGGTTGTATAGCCCTCGTCTTTATCGAGGTAAGTTGATAAAGCTGCAACGTCGGGCCACAAAGACGGTGTTCTCAAGTATTGACGAAGACAAAGACCGAGGTTGGATGGGCCGATTTTTCCGAATCAAGACCTCCGATCTAATTCCGGTCGAGAAAATGCCATTACCTGAGGAATGGAACATGAAACGTAAGTGCGAATTCGATTTGGGTACTTTACTGTTTTACTTTCTTTATCCTTTTATTGACTCATGTTCCCTTCTCATGATGTATCCTCTCCTTGGTTTCTCGGTGCAATTCCGGATCTCGAATGCTGGGTTCGACAGCTGACCTCCACCTCTACTTATATCGAACGTTTCTGGCGCGATTTGGAAAAAGGCCGATTGGAGGCCAAAAATCACGGTGAGTTCCTTTGCTTGTACATCGAAGTTTTCTTTGTAGTATAATCCTTACTTACTCAGTTTCTTTACATGCAGACCTTGGTGAAAATGTGGTCATGAGGCCACCTCCGCCTGGGGAGGAGGAGGCGTCGAAGCCAAACAAGGAGGGGAAAAGGAAAAGAAGTTCTCCATCCGATACCCCTAAGCCTAAGAAGAAAAAATCTCGAAAGTCAAAAGTCGTGCCTCTTGTTCCTCGAGTAGACGCAGTCCAGCGACTCCGAGAGGAGGACGAAGAGGGTGAAGATGACGGTTGCCCACTGGTGACCCAAAATAGGGGAAGTATTGAACCTTCCATGAGAGTCGAGCCCGGGGAGCTCGAGGTGACCCCCCTCAGATCGAGGGAATTTCGGAGGAGGACCCAAATAAAGTCCCCGAGAAATCGGGTGGTGAGGACGCTACATGCTGTGACCATCAACCGGTAGATGTGCCCAAAGGGTCTAGCCCCGAGGCCCTTCAGAGAGAAGACAATGTCCTAAGTGATTCACTTGGGATAATCAACATCGGTGACTCGCCACTTGGACCGTCGTTATCCGAGGGGAAATTCCAAGATGCTCGAGCCATGGGCACTCCCGACGTGGGACAGGCCCATAAAGGGAACGACATATTCCAGGATTGCTTCGCCGGAGTCGATGATGGTCCCGAACCAAACACATCGTTCGTGTTTGACGAGGCCTAGTGGTTTCTGAAGAAAGTAAGTTTATTTCTTCGTATTTATATTCACGTTTACTTCATATTTCTTCAAGACTGGCCCTTTTCTTTGTATACAGACCATGGTGCTTTACCGAGAAGCATCTTCAAAATCCAAGGTTGAGCTATCTCGGTACAAGGCAGAGCTCAAGAAGCTCGTAGAGGAGAGGGATGGCCTCAAACTCCTCTACATTAAAAAGAAAGAGGAGATTATGTCCCTTCGAGCTGAACCCACAAGGGCTTGACAAGATCAGATCGATCTCATCGAACATGTAACGTAAATTGTGGCAAGTTTTTCTAAGTGTTAGTTCAAATTTGGCAACTAATCCTTCGTTTTTGCAGTGTCAGCGGAAGGGTGAGCAGGTGGAGCAGCTTTGAGAGGAGACCAAAATGAAAGAAGACGAAACTCTGGGCTGGAGACAACATATGGAGCGTCTCACCTCGGAGAAGGACACACTTCGGTCCCAACTAGCATAAGTCGAAAGCCAGCTCCAAGCTGTGAGGGAGGAAAACTCGCCCTGAGCTCGGAAGATTGAAGAGCTCGAGGCTAAGCTGCCCGCCGAGCTTTCTAAGGCTAAGTATGAGGAAGAGGCATTTGTGGCCTCTTACCGAGCTGATGCTGAGGCTGCCAATCTTTGGGCAGAGGAGATCTCCGTTACAGCTGAAATTAAATTGTCATGTGCAGTTGGCCATGCTAGGAGGCAATCTCGAAGAGAGGCTCTCAAAGAATTACATGTCTGTGGCTTCGACCTCTCGGCTTACATTAAAGATGCCAAAGTTTTGGAAGCCAAGGCCGCAACTTTGCTTTCTGATGAAGAGGAATCAGCCGGCGGGTCCGAGAGCGGAAAGGGTGATGATGAGGTCGTTGAAGAAGTGGCTCCCGAAGATGTGGTTTGCTGGGATGTGGCTCTTGGGATAAACTAGGCCTTTAGGATTTTTTTTTCTTTTTTATCTTTTTTTGTGTAAGGCCTTGATCGGCCTTTTTGTATAATATATTCGATGTATAATAGAAAGTTTTCTTTGATGCCTTCATAAATTTATCTTTCATGCCTTTGTATGCTTATTTGTCTTCATTGAAAACGTTGAAATTTTTTATTGTCATAGTTCAACTCATAATCGAAGTAAACCCTTAAGCTTTTCTTTTATACGAGGGCAAGTCCCCGAGTTTGAATGTCGTTCGAGTCCTTATCTCAGGGGTGGATCGGTCAAACTGATAGATGTGTTATCTTTGATGACCAAGTTTGAATAAATCTCGAACTTACGATAAAGCAAACCCTTAGGTTTTATCGAATGATTTTTAAGTCTTCCGAGCTTACATCAATATGCTTTTTAGGAGTCTTCGAGCTATAATTGACAATTGTTTGAGCTCGGAGTAGCGGAACCCTTGGGTTTCGAATCGAGTGAGAGCGAGGTCTCGAACTCTAATTGTATTGGCCCTTAGGCTCTTAAGTTGGGCCAATTTGGCCTCTAAAAATGGCTATTATTTTTCCCTTTTCGGCTAAAAGACTTAGTGAAAATTTCTCTATGCCTTAGCATGTGTTTTTTGTACCCACTGGGTTTTTCGAGGGTCCAATGATCGGAACCCTATATTTTCTTAACTCGTTTTTGTTAAGATAATTTGATACCTCCTGAGGTTTTTTCGAAGGCTGATATAATCGAAGCCTTTAAATTATTCAAGGGCTGATTTTATCAAAGACCTTTTTTATTTTCTTTGCCGAGGGTAGCCTTATTTAACCTATTTTTCAAAGTATTTGAAGGTCTTTTGTTTATGGCAGAAGTCAGACGTCTCCGAGCCACGTTATTTCGTCCGTAGCCTTTAATGTGACCGTAGTCTTTAATATGGTCGTAGCCTTCAGGTATGTCTCTTAGACTTGTTTCTCGGTTTGAAATATTAGCCCCCGAGTGTGATGGCCTTGTAATTTTGAACTTAAATAGCTTGAGTGTGCAGTCCCCTGGTGTTTGGCGTATGCTTGCACTTGGCCCTTGAGCCACTTTTCACAAGTTTTAGTTTTGCACAATAGATCAGAATCGTAAGTACATGACTCGTATAGTAGAAAATTTACTTTGAAACATGAGATATTCGAGAAAAGAGAATGCCTCTTTGTATTATTTATACATGTGTACATGTTTTGTTGTTGGGAATCGGCTAATCTATATGGACACGGTTCATTCGATCGTTTGGCCCATTACAAAATATTCCTATCGAGACCCATTGATGCTAGGTACATTTCTCGAACACATAACACCCGAGGGTGATGCCCCCAAATATTCAAGGTTGATTGTAAATAAGTCTTGGATACTGTTGAATTATCCTCAGGTAGCACATAATTGTTGCCTCGTTAAAAACCTCGCCGGCAAAACCCATTTGGGATAAAAACCGGTCTAAAGGAAAAAGAATGCAACGCGTACTTTAAAACCTAAGGTCTCGATTTCTTGGATCAGATTCCTGCAATGAGTCAGTTTTGAATATTTAAGTAAATGAAAAAATAGAAAATCATACCTTAGCAATAGTACCGCTTGAGGAGTGATATGTTCCAGTTATTCAACAATGGTTCGTCGTTCATTGTTCCGAGTTTGTAAGATCCCTTCCCGACTATGTCGAGGATTTGGTAGGGTCCTTCCTAGTTAGGACCGAGTTTCTCTTCATTAGGGTCTCGAGTGTTGATGGTGGACTTTCTTAGGACTAAGTCCCCGACTTTGAAGTGTCGAAGATTGGTTCTCATGTTGTAGTACTCTTGATTTGTTGTTTTTGCGCGGCCATCCGAATGAGCGCTGCCTCTCGCCTTTCGCCTAACAACTCGAGACTGGTGTTCATGGCCTCTTGGTTCGATTCCTCTGTCGCATATCGAAACCTAGCATTGGGTTCTACCACTTCGACCAGTATCAAGGCTTCAGAGCCATACACTAATGAGAACGGAGTTGCTCCTGTACTGGACTTCGATGTTGTCCGATAAGCCCATAGGACCTCGGGCAATTTTTCTCTCCACTTCACTTTGGCTTCGTTTAGTCTTTTCTTCAAGTTTTGGATGATAATCTTGTTTGTTGATTCGGCCTGTCCGTTCCCACTAGGGTGAGATGGTGTCGATAGTATCCTCTTTATTTTGTGATCTTTCGAGGAATTTCGTTATTTTACTATTGATGATTTGTTTGCCATTATCACACACTATTGCCGCGGGTATCCCCAATCGGCATGCGATGTGATCCCATATAAAATCAATCACTTCCTTTTCCCTAACTTTTTTGAAGACCTGCGCTTCAACCCATTTAGAGAAATAGTCAGTCATAAATAATATGAACTTAGCTTTACCTGGTGCCGGTGGCAGAGGACCGACGATGTCCATTTCCCATTTCATGAATGGCCATGGGGATAGGACCGAGTGAAGTTGTTCACCGGTCTGGTGGATCATCGTTGCAAACCTTTGACATTTATCGCATCTTCGAACGAACTCCTTAGAGTATTTTTCCATGCTATCCCAATAATATCCTGCTCTGATGACCTTTCGAACTAGTGACTCAGTGCCAGAATGGTCCACAAGTGCCTTCGTGGATTTCTCGCAGAACGTAGTCAGTATCTCCTAGTCCCAAGCATACCGCCAATGGACCATCGAACGCTCTCCTGTATAATGTTCCGCCTTCATCTAATGTGAATCAAGAGGCTTTAGTCCGTAAGTCCCTCGATTCTTTGGGATCCGACGGTAACTTCCTGTTCTTCAAGTATTCGATGTATTTGTTTCTCCAGTCCCAGGTTACACTTGTAGAATTTATCTCAGCACGTCCTTCCTTGATTACAGATCTCGAGAGTTGGACGACAGTGCCCGAGTTGATCTCATCTACTTCAACCGATGACCCCAAATTGGCAAGTGCATCGGCCTCGGTATTTTCTTCTTGAGGTATTTGTTGTAGAGTCCACTCTTTGAACCGGTGCAAGGTTACCTACAATTTGTCTAAGTACCTCTGCATCCTGTCCTCTCGAACTTCGAAGGTCCTGTTTACCTGGTTGACTACCAGTAGGGAGTCGCATTTAGATTCAACGACTTCTGCTCCCAAGCTTTTAGCTAGATCGAGACCTGCAATCATAGCCTCATACTCGGCCTCGTTGTTAGTCAATTTGGTAGTTTAAATTGATTATCTAATAATATTTCCCGTGGGCGGTTTCAAAACAATGTCGAGCCCGGACCCTTTAACGTTCGAGGCTCCGTCTGTGAAGAGGGTCCACACCCTTGATGATGTACCCGATTTTAGTAGAAGTTCCTTTTCCACTTGGGGGACGAGGGTTGGTGCAAAGTCGGCCATAAAGTCCGCTAAAATTTGAGACTTGATAGTCGTTCGGGGTTGATATTCGATATCGTACCCGCCAAGTTTGACGGCCCATTTGGCCAATCGGTCCGATAGTTTGGGCTTGTGCAAAACATTTCGGAGTGGATAAGTGGTTATCACACATATGGGGTGGCACTGGAAATATGGCTTTAATTTTCTAGATGCGCTTATTAATGTTAGTGACAATTTTTCTAAGTGCGGATACCTGGTTTCAGCATCTCCTAAGGTTAGACTTACGTAATAAATAGTAAACTGCGTACCTTGCTCATCTCGAACTAGTACATCACTTACCGTTATCTCGGACACTGCCAAGTATAAGTACAGCTTCTCATCTTCCTTCGCAGTGTGGAGAAGAGGTGGACTCGATACGTATCGTTTCAATTCCTCCAGTGCTTTTTGAAATTCCAGGGTCCATGCAAAATCACTTTTCTTTTTTAGTAAAGAAAAGAACCCGTGGCTTCGATTTGACGACCTCGAAATGAATCGACCCAAGGCAGCTACCCGTCTGGTTAGCCTTTGTACGACCTTCACACTTTTTACGACGGTGATATCCTCGATGGCCTTAATCTTATCAAGGTTGATTGCGATTCCTCGATTTGATACTATGAAGACGAGGAATTTGCCCGAGCCGACCCCAAAAACACATTTTTCGGGGTTAAGTTTCATGTTGTACTTCCTCAAGATTTCGAATGTTTCCTGCAAATGAGTCAAATGGCCCTCTGCGCGCAGAGACTTAACTAACATATCGTCAAGTTAAACTTCCATTGATTTACCTATCTGTTCTTCGAACATTTTGTTAACTAGGCGTTGGTATGTAGCTCCCGCATTATTTAGCCCGAAGGGCATTACATTGTCACAATAGGTTCCGTACTTAGTGATAAAGGAAGTATTTTCTTGGTCTTTTGGGTCTATCTGGATTTGATTGTACCCAGAATAGACATCGAGAAAGGTAAAGATCTCGTGGCCGGCCGTGGCATCGATCATGCGATCGATGTTAGGCAGTGGAAAAGAGTCTTTTGAACATACTTTGTTCAAGTCCTTATAGTCTAGACACATTCTAAGTTTGTTCCCCTTTTGGGGGACTACGACTACATTAGCTAACCATTCTGTATATTTGACTTCTCGAATGGATCATATTTTAAGAAGTTTGGTTACCTCCTCTTTTATTAAGGTGTGCTTTACCTCGTACTGAGGCCTTCTCTTTTTCTTTACCGGTTTGAACTTGGGATCCAGGATCAGCCAATGGGTTGTTATCTCTGGCGAGATTCATGGCATGTCTAAATGGGACCATGCACAGCAATCCATATTACCAATAAGAAATTGAATAAGTTTTTTCCTGAGCTCGGGGGTCAACCCCGTTCCCATGTATACCTTTCGTTCGGGTAGATACTCGATCAGTATCACCTGTTCCAGCTCCTCGACCTTTGACTTGGTTACATCCGATTCTTCGGGAACGACAAAAGTTTGAGGAGTGAGACAATCCTCTTCTTCTTCTTTGATTACCCGTTTATCCGATTCGGTCGAGGCTGGGGACGGTGATTCCTATTTGGCCTCTTGCTTATCGTTGGTGCTCGATTTTTCTAAGGTCAAAGGTGTTGATATCGGCATAACCTTGTCGACTGCAAACATTTCCTTTGCAGCGTGTTGTTCCCCATAAATTGTTTTCACACCATCCATTGTTGGGAACTTCATCATTTGGTGGAGGGTAGATGGTACCGCCCTCATGTTCTGGATCCAGGGCCTTCCGAGCAGTGCATTATATCTCACGTCGCCTTCGATGACATGAAATTATTTGTCTTGGATGGTCCTGGCCACGTTCACTGGTAGGATTATCTCTCCCTTCGTTATTTCACTAGCCAAGTTAAAATCGTTTAGGACTCGAGATGCAGGTACAATTTGGTCTAGGAAGTTGAGCTGCTCTACGACCCTTGATCTGATTATGTTTGCCAAGCTACCTGGATCCACTAGAACACATTTAACTTGAATTTTATTTAACAAAATAGAAATTACTAGGGCGTCGTTGTGCGGCTGAGAGATGCCTTCTGCTTCTTTGTCGTTGAACGATAGAGTGCCTTCGGGCACATAATCTCGAGTCTGTTTCTCTCTTGTGATCGATACTTTGGCGCGTTTTATTATAGGCCCTTGCGGGATATCGACCCCGCCGACAATCAATGAATAACATGTTAAGGTTCTTCTTGCTCATTTTTTCTGTTGGCGTCTCTTTCCTTGAAGTGATTTTTGGCTCGATCACTGAGGAACTCTTGAAGGTGGCCCTCATTGAATAATCGAGCTACCTCATCTCTCAATTGTCTACAGCCTTTGGTCCTATGGCCATGCGTGCCATGATACTTACACATTAAGTTTGAATTTCTTTGAGAGGGATCGGTTTGTATAAGCATGGGCCACCTGGTGTCTTTGATCTTTCCGATTGCTGATACAATACCCGATGCATCGACACTGAAATTGTACTCCGATAATCGAGGTGCTTCTGTGGGATCTGTGTATTTGTCGATGCCAGTTTTACTCATAAGTCGCCGAGGGTTCTGCCCTCGGTCACCCCTTCGATCATTCCGGGTGAAATTACGTCCCGTATGGTTATTCCTTCGATCTGAAACATATGGTTGATATCGATCTTTGTTCGGCCTTGATTCTCTATCGACATCTCTTTGATTTTTACATGTCGACTGATTTGGATGCACTGAACCTGAAGGGGCTCCCAGTTGGTCATCCTCGACCCTTATCTTCGTCTGATATCGGTTATGAACATCTTCCCAAGTCACAGCCGGGTACTCTATTAAATTCCTCTTCAACTGGCGTGATGCGATCGAACTCCGCTCGTTTAATCCTTGGGTGAAATCTTGAACAGCCCAATCGTCAGTAACTGGTGGTAATTCCATACGTTTCATTTGGAATCAAGATACGAATTCTCTTAGCATCTCGTTATCCCTCTGCTTCACTTTGAAGAGGTCCGATTTTCTTGTTGCGATCTTTATGGCCCAAGCATGTGCCTTAACAAATGAATCTGCCAACATGGCGAACGAATCGATAGAGTTCGGTGGCAAGTTGTGATAACAAATCATAGCTCCCTTCGACAGGGTCTCCCGAATTTCTTTAGCAGTACAAACTCGATTTCGTCATCCTCAAAATCATTACCTTTTATGGAGCACGTATAAGAGGTAACGTGCTCATTGGTGTCTGAGGTCCCGTTGTATTTAGGTATATCGGGCATACAAAACTTCTTTGGTATGGACTTCGGAGCCGCACTCGGAGGCAATGGTTTTTGCCAAACTTTTTGGAGTCCATTCCTTTTAAGATCGGTGGAGCCCCCGATATCCGATAAACTCGAGAGTTATAAGTTTCCACCTTCTTGTCGTTGGCCTCAATTTTCTTTTCTCCCGATTCTATTCTCTTAGTAAGCTCCTCGAGCATCCTCATTATTGCAGGGTCGGTTGTCGAAGTATTATCACCCGTTCTTTCAGGCACTGGCTCGGTACGGCTAGTAGCCTCTTGTTCGACCCTATTTGATGCCCTGTGCTGATTTTGCAACTGAGCAATGACGTTTTGTTGGGCTTGCAGCATTTCAAATATTACTTGGAGGTTGACTCCCTCGTCTCCTCTGCCCTATGAACCTCGATCGTCAGTTCGACCCTCTTTGCGTACAATTCCTTCGGGGTCCCCACATAAATCTGCATTCAAAGCGACATGTGAACTGACATCGGCAGGGATGACGGGCGGTGCTCCTCCGAGGTCAGCTTGTGGCACCTCGATTCCTAGAGCGATAACATTCTCGTTCTCTCCGTGGAGCCTGAGGCCGTTGTCACCATGTATAGCTGTGTTTTGTGAGTTTGACATGATTTAACCCGAAAACAAAAATTCTTGACAAGAAACAAGTGTAAAATAGTGTGTTATACTAAAATTAGCACTGAACAATCACTATTATCCTTAGCCCCACGGTGGGCGCCAAACTGTTTACCTCGAAATACGAGTAACAATTGAACTTGTTTGTGGTTATAAGGATACGTGATCTAATTCAATGCCAATTGATAAATAGCTAAGTAAATAAATGAATTAAACGATTGAATGGATCAAATCAGTTATGTTTGCAAGTTATCGACCTCGGTTTGGAATAGACTCGAGATCAAGCGTTAAGAACAATAAGAACAATAGAGAATTATAAGCGAGCAAAAGAGCAGAGTGTTTGTATTTCTCAGTAAATGCTTATGTGATTCGTTTGATGGTTACAAATGAACAGGGTTCCTCTTTATATAGTAGAGGAATCCTAAATAAGGTGTATCTCTAATTTCGGAAATAAAATACATGATTGATACTAATAATCGTTAAGGGTTCTGTCAATCCCGCGATTCCCGCCGAGGTTTGTGGTCGATTGCGGATATCTCGTCATTCCTCGATATCGATCTTGCCCGGTCTTGATCCTTTAGTCTCCGTATTCCTCAAGCTCGAGCTTGCTTCGATATAGACTTAATCCCGAGACAGACCCTCGAGCCCATAAAATCAGGGGTGGTTGATTTTAACCGCATACATATATATATAACTTAATCCAAATAAAAAAAGGAGGAAAAATGGTCAGCTTCAAATAAGGTCTATTTCATTTTCAGGTGCATGTACTATGGTATATATTCGGATATAGCTTATATGGTCCATTCATGTTTTGGACCACGTTCCTAATAATAGAGAAATAGTTCTTTCTTCCAAGTTAAAAAGAAGAAAAAACAACGACTCCTAGACAGACCCTATAGTCAAGGATTAAAATAAGAAGATTCCCAATATATATATATATATATATATATATATATATATATATATACACGTGGCCCTCTGCTGCTTTACTTAGTTGAGCCAGCAACAGATCAACAATGTGTTCTTAGTTCAGTAGAGTCTAGTGCTATAAGGCCGAATTTTATGTATGTGTGGAAAAAATAAAGTATATATACATACAAATTATACTTTTTTTCTAATTTAGAATTTACAATATTTAAATTTTGAATCGTCACTAATTAAAATAAGTATAATTAATTACTTAATGGCGTCACGTGTCGCTTTAATCCCAATTAACAATAAAAGTAACATTTTATTTGATTGAGAACAGTTTACTTTTAATTGTCACTTTAGGATTATTAAACAAATAAACACAACACCTTGGTCATCATAATAATATTTAGAACAACACGCGACAGATAATTATATTAAGCACATGTTCAATCACTAGTTTTTAAACTTTTATGATTAAACTAATTAATCAAAGTTTTCTTTAAATAATAAAGAAAGGGTATGAAGATTTTCTAACGATGTCCTAGTTGGCACTTCTCAGATTATCTTTTTACTAATTAGCTGATTAATAGTTTTTTTTTGGGGTTCTGATTTCTATTCTGGGCCCAGTTAAATTCATATTTGTGTCTAAAAATTGTATATTATAGGGTAATATGCTTCTTTATAAAGACGATTTTATATTTAAAATTTAAACCCGAGCCCTCTAAATGTGAATGAAATTAATACTTATCACTTTATTACGACCTTTGTTGGTTTAATATTGATAGTTATATAGTATTGTCCCAATCATTTGTAAAATAAAGAACTTTAGGTGGAAATCCGATCCCACATTATCCAAATATGGGGTTATTCTTATTTTAATATTTAAAAGCGAAGATAAATCTAAATTTTCAGATATAGATAGATACCATCGTACATATGCTTTGTCTCCTTAAGGACCCACAAAAAACAAGTGCAACATTTTTTATACTATATATGATAAAGCAAATGATTTGTCACTGAGATTTGGACATGTACCTTGCCCTTCATACATAAAAGAGTTCAGACCTATATATAATTGGCATAAAATATTACTTGAATCAAAGTCTTATAGGTTAGATCTAGTCAGGGGAGGAGGTAGAAGCTTGAATACGGGTACAATTAAACTTAATAAAATAATATATATTTGAAATTAAAACACCTTATCTTTGCTTTGTTATAGCTGCTAATTAGCAATACAAATATATACTTCATCATTATTAACTTATATGGCGTAGTTTGACACGATATTGAGTTTAAAAAAGTAAATTTTAAAATTTGTAATTTTAAATATTATAATATTTAATTTGATACTTGAGACCTTAAATATTTTATGGTTATATTATTGTGTTTATAATAGCTTTGAATTGACAATAACGTAGAAATTATTTCAAAGATAAAAAATTATTTTTTTCTAAATAAACAACAATAACAACCCAGTATAATCTCACAAGTGGGGATAGATCCTCGGCATTCTTCCTTTCAAAACCTCCATACCTTGCTCTTGGGGTGACTCGAACTCAACACCTCTTGATTGGAAGTGGAGGGTGCTTACCATCAAACCAACCCACTTTGTCTAGATAAACTAGTAAAAAAAAATATTCGTGAAAATAGCTATTAATACTTGTATTAGCATAAGCTATTTGGATTACACCTCTAGGGTGTGGCCTTTTCATAAATGTTACGTGAAACTGAATAAAATAAGTGCGTCATATAAGTTAATCATTAAACCAACATCCTCGATGTTCAGCCTTATTTCAGTAGTCATATATATGATGACTCTAAATACGAAAAATAATATATTAAAATATTAAACTAATATCTCCATGGCATGTATGTATCAAAATCATTTAAGTATATCTCGGATGCCTGCAAGTGGGAGAAATTAGCGAGTGTCAATGGCGGTGGCTGATGCAGCTCTCTAATAATGAAATTAGTAAATTATTAATATTACAATAAACGCTAGTAAATTTGAATTTATAACATAAACAGTAATGAGTTCATTTAAAAATCTTAAAAGCAGAAATCATCAAATTTAAATCATGATCCGTCTCTCGTCAAATATATATAACAGGAAAAAATAAAATATTTTAAAGTGACGTTTGATAAAAAGTATAAAGTTTTTCGGTGCGAATATAAATTAATCAAGCTTCATAAATAATATGAGACATCAAATAAGAAACAAAAATAAGTTGTTTAATTGTAGGAAAGGAGCGGATGAAAAAATATGTTTATGTGACAGGAAAAGTTATTTTGTCCGATGCGTATATAGCATCAAAAATCACTTCGTCTTTTTAGCTTCATATACTATTATATTATTTAGAAGCTAAGTAAAAAATTTAATTTTATGAGTATCGAATTTTTAAAATTGTGATTGACTGAATTCTAAATTTAATATTTAAATTTTGATATAAATATATTATTTGAATAATAATTACTAAATTCGACCGAACACGTACTTGAGCTGCTAGAGGATATAGGTTTTTTTTGGGAGAGAAGATGCCTTATCTCTCTGACTCTCTTGCCTGCAAAAAGACATTAAACACAAGAAACCTGTGTTCTTTAACCTCTATCTCTTCATTTATATATATATTATATATACACATTAGTAGTGTCACTCGCTCTCCATTTACAAACCCAACATAATCGTCAAGTAGTAGGGCAAATTGCTCTCTCATACACACAAGTGGAAAGTTACCAAAAAAGAATACAGGCCTTATTATGTCTTATTATATCGGGCTAGCTAAGTCGGCAACAAGTCAAGGTTGAAACATAAAACGTTAAACTTCGAACAGTTCCACAGAGCAACTTTGAACGAGCACGTTGAAATTGTTCGCTGTTGGTATGCAAGTTTGAGTTGTGATTATGAAGTTGAGTTGCACAAGATGAATTAGTTTGTTCCTAATTTCGAAATGGATGACGACTACCCGAATATTCCTTCAACTCCTGGTATCACCACTCCGTCAAAGAAGTCCACAGTGTAAGTTTCATGAAATATTTTTATTTTTTATTCGGTATTTGGTATGGTATTTGAAATTTACTGATTCGACAAAGTCTGGTTAATTCAACAGAGTGGATGAAGATATAATGGAGCTAATATGGCAAAATGGACAAGTAATTGCCCAAAGCCAAAATCAAAGATCTCAAACGGTAGGAGCTTCAGCTCCACCAATATATATACGCGAGGATGAAATGGCCACGTGGCTTCAGTATCCACTTGACGATTCTTCTTTCGAGCGTGACCTCTATGCCGATTTTCTCTATACTACGCCGAGCTCCTCCGTTGTTACCGCCGCCGTGCCGCCGCCGGGAGAGATTGATACTACCGCGGCGGAGATCCGTTCGAATCCGCCTCCGTCTCAATTGAGATGTACTGAGGGAGAATTTTCACAAAGGTTACAGAATTTCGGGCATTTTTCGCGATTGCCTAAAGCAAAATCGCAAAATTGTACATCGAGTTCTGGTAACACAGTTAGGGCATCAACGATTATCGATTCGAATGAAACTCCAATTGCAGAGGTTTCACGCGTCTCGGATAATGTAGCGCCAGTTTCCGCTGGGAATGGCGGAGGAAGGACCACGACTGACACTACTACGGCGGCGGCAGAAACAAGCAGCGGCAGGGAAATGTCGACGACGGCATGTGAATTCACGGGGACGTCATCGGCAAGTGGCTCGAGAGGTAGTGTAAGTGCCAGTGCGGAACCACCGCCGCTTCAACCGCTGCAGGAGGCGGCGCTTACGCCGGCGGAGGATCGGAAGCGGAAAGGAAGAGAATCTGACAATGAAGAACATAGTGAGGTGAGTAAGCAGCTAGATTAGTTTCTTGTCGTTTTATTCTTTTTTAATTCCCTAATTTCTTAAAATATTAGGGCCATAAAAAATTCACTTTTTTATAAAATAATTTACTTTTTTTTAAATCAATTCTGACCATCATTTTCACTTTTAAGATGAATTTCGGATTTTTCAAATTTGAAAATTTTCAAAAAAATATTTTTTAAGATTTTCAATCAAAGATATCCCAAAGTTAATTTATTTCTCGCACAATTCTAATTTTTAAATATCGTTTCCCCTTAATATTTTTCCTTACAATTCTTATGTCCAAACACCTACTTAATTAATATGTGTTCTTAGGTCTGTTTATTAAGTAGCAGTGCTTTGCTATTTAATTATGATAAACTAATGACATTCGGTTTCTTTTATTTATTACAAACAATAGAATTTTCCACAATCAACCGACTTAAAGCTACTCTCTGACAATAAGTGATTCTTTTTTGTTGTTTTAACGTAGATTAAAAAATTTACCTTTTAACATTAACTAGAAACGAAATTGATCATACTAACAGTTATTATCTCTTCTTATAAACGCTCCTAGCACATACTTCAACGCTATTTACCAAAGGACAAATTTTAAAAAAAAGTAATTTATTTATTTTTAAAATCTAAAAAAAAAATTATTTTGAACCACAATAAAAAGATCAAATATCACTTATGGTAAACCGGAGGAAGTATTAAATAACTTTGCGAGAGATTCGTGCTTACAAAAAGGTGTAATTTCATACTAATTGTGAGCGATGGAGTCAGAATTTTAAAATTATGATGCTCGCAGATAAAAAGTTTCAAAAGAGGAGGAAAAATGAATTTATTTATTGTGCTCACTATAATTGTCCGTAATTTAATAAATATGGTCAAATTAATGGGTACTTAAACATTTACAAGTGCCCGTGAACCTATTCCAACGGATAATATCATAGTGTAAAATTTCAAAAGAAATAATATATATATATATATATATATATATATACATATATTAGTAATATAAATCTAAAAAACATACGAAATTTTATAAAAGATGGTAAGTATCCTATTTATTACAAATATTGGAAGTTACTTTATAATTTGCATTATCAGTGTAAATATTGTATATAATTGACTGTCCAAATAATATTTGTTAATTGTCAGAAGATGATGAACCTATTCCAACGGATAAAATCACACTGTATATTTTGCACGTTGGGTGTACAGTGTTGGGGAGTCTGTGTCGTTTACTGTATTTTTCCACATAATTAGCGCTTCGGAGAGTTCATGGCCAGAAGAAAACCACGTCATCAGAATATACGTAAAATGGTGCCATGTGGCAAGTAAAGTCAAAAGAGTATCTGACTGTGACACGTGTGTCGTCGTTCACCACAAATTAGTTACACGGATTCTCATGTATTAATAGGTCTACGAAGCACCTTGTTGGCACAGCCAGAAAGTACAAATTCTACTGGTCATCCCAATTTATAGGGCATTCTCTTTTTTGTCTTTTCCTCTCTCGTTTCAATTGATATGTTCATTCTGTAGAAAAAAAACACAAATTTTTTAATAAAATAATAAATTATTTTTTAGATATATGATATTAAATAAATTATAATATTTATATGGTTATAAAAATTAAATTTTGTCTGAAATTTGTCATAGCATTTGTGTGGCTATAAATATTTTTTATTAAGAAAATATTGAAAGGTGTCAATATTTTTGAAATAGACTAATAAGAAAATAGTGTCAAATTTTTAAAAACATAAGGAGTATTTTATTTGACGTTGTAGACCTTTGAATTTTATGATCTAAAATTTGTATAATAGTTGTAAATATTTGTATAATTATGAGTCACTTTATTAAGGACAATTTAAAAAATTAAAAGCTAAAATTATTTTATTTTTGTGAAAAACTAAAAGGAAAAGTTATTATCCGCTTTATTTTATGTATAAAATTATTCGTCTAGCTGTATTTCTCATTTTTTGTAATATTATAACTTTTTCTAAGTGGCATCTATATTTTAAAATCCTATATTAGTAGTTTCAAGAATCTAATATATATGCATAATATTAAATAAATGTAAAAAATCATACTTCATCCATTTCAATTTCTATGAAAGTGTTAGGTGACGAGGATCAATGCCCCAAATTTTTCTGAGTGTCTTCGGGCATACATTCTTCAGTTTTTTTAATACATGCCTGAAAAATGCACGGAAAGTATTACCATAAATCAACATAGTTAATAATTTCAAATATTTTAAAAACAACTAGGAGAAAATTGCAGTCAAAGAAAAATATGCTTTTCCCCCAAATAGTTACTTTCACATCAAATGGTATGAGAGACAATTAATGTTTTATTTATTGGATTATAATACTTTCACATTTTCCTATTTTTCCTCGAGTACATCATTGCTAGCTAGTTGTCATAAATCTATTGGTTTTCAAGACCTTGTGGTTTAGCCTTATTGGCATTTTGAGATGCATTTGGAGGTTGGGTTGCAGCTGGCAATAGCTCTGTTGCTACTCACTCTTGATTGGAGGATGACATGAGGAATGCAAATCTGCTATTTGAGAGTAATAAGCTAAGCAGTAAGCAGCATAAAGTTGAACTGGCTCTTTAAGGTATAAACAGATGAGTAGGAGCAATAGAAATGTCGAGCATATAAACTAACATGATTTAGATGTACAAATAAATACAAAAAATGGGTCATATTTGACCCTCTAATATCGAAAATAAGCTACATTTACCCTCCTTTCAGTTTCTTAGTATAACTACCCTTACCGTCATACTTTTGGATCATATTTGCCCCCATCCGCTAAATGGCTCGGTCTCATCTTTAAAGAAAACATGTGGCTGGCCTGATTGGATAAAAATGACCCCCCCCCCCCTCTCCCCCC
>ML267657.1:40326-88073 GCA_005239495.1 Nicotiana undulata
CCGCCCCCATTTCTAATTAAAACTCACTCGACCCATACTAGCTGTCCACATGCCATTTGTAGTAACTCCTGAGTTAACACATTACATATAACTGCATAATCTTCATTCAGGTAGCAGCCTTTATGTTATGATAATTCCAATTCTTTTCCTTGATTGATATGTGTTGGTCCAGAAGTTCCTTTATTATGTCATTAACGTTTGCTGTCTTTTCTACTATCCTAGAATGCTGAAAATGAGTCGGCTGATGGAAAGAAGCAAACCAGCAGTTCTACATCCACAAAGAGATCGCGTGCCGCAGAGGTCCATAATCTTTCTGAAAGGGTATATACTTTTCCAAGTCTCAGTCTGAAGGTATAACTATTTTTCTAGTATGATTGAATAATAAATATGTGAATCCAGAGACGTCGAGATAGAATAAATGAGAAGATGAAGGCTCTACAAGAACTCATACCGCGGTGCAATAAGGTTTTTACACTGTGTTCTGTTCATCGTGTGCTGCTCTTAACGGAAAGTGAATTCTTGTTCTCGTATTATACTTACGCTTTTATCAACTTTCAGTCAGACAAAGCTTCAATGCTGGATGAAGCGATTGAGTACCTTAAATCATTGCAAATGCAAGTGCAGGTAATATTAGTTTCTAGATAATAATAATTAAAGCGTGTTTAATATGGTCAGCCAATTCTTTTGCATATCATAGCATTCTCTGCATCTACGTTGACTAGTTTTTCATTTGGTAATTTATCTAGTATTTTGATTGTATGAAGTTTCAATGATAAATTGTTTTCTTCATCTTGGGTTATTTATTTCACTTATTCTACGAAAAAGAAATGTCTACTGAAAATGCATTTCCTAAATTACAGATTGACGAAGTCAAATTGGACAACTTCCTTGTGTAGGAAATATGGAACTTAAATTATAAAAAGTTCTAAGTCATCTATCACTGTGGAGTAATTCTGATCCAGTATCTGGACTTTTGATACTCTAAATTATAAGGAATGTAAATTACTTTTTTTTTCCCATGTTGATGGCGTAGTATGTTTAAGGTCATAAGTGGTTAAGTAGTTGTAGAACTACTTCACTGATCAAATTTCATTGAAAGGAAGCATTAGGTGGACTTTGATTAATAACAAGGACTAATACTTTTTAGTTTAATAGACTAGGAACCGGAAAATCCAAGTCTCTCGCTTTGGCACATCTACTGGAAATAATTCAGTGTATGACATATTTCTGTTTTCCCAGGATTTCTTAACTTATTGTTTGGTGCTGCATTGTTATGTTGTTATTTGTGTTATCCTGTTCAGTATTAAATATGAGCCCAGTATGTAAAATCCTGCTTGTAAGTTGAAATGTCTTTAAGCTGCTAGGGGAAAAACATTAATTGGTCAGTTTAGGATACAGTTTGATCATAGCTACTTGTCTGCAGATGATGTCCATGGGTTGTAGCATGATCCCTATGATGTATCCTGGAGTCCCCCAATACATGCCAACGATGGGAATGGGTATGCGTATGGGGATGGGTGCGGGAATGGACACGAACCAGCCAATGGTTCCATATCCGTCTTTAATGCCAGGTCCGGCAATGCAGAATGCAGCTGCAGTAGCACAAATGACTCCTAGATTTCCTGTTCCAGCATATCATTTGCCATCAGTTCCTGTACCTGATCCGTCCAGAATCCGAGCAGCGAACCAACCAGATCATCCAATGATGAACTCACTTGTTGGACATAATACTAATCAGCCAAGACTTCCAAATCTTAGTGATCCGTATCAACAATATTATGCTCTACACCAGGCACAAGTATTACCCCAGGCAAGTCCCTCTTCTTCTCACTCATTATATTTGTTTATCATCCTTTTTTTTATCCTTTAGGCATCCGGTATCCAAGGGAAACTCAATCTTCTTTTTGTGTTCAATTAAGGATCCCTGTCCTCCACAAGTACCTCGACGCTTCCTCTTGCTTTCATGTAGTTTATTGCTTGTGTAAAAGAAATTGTTCCACGCTAGACTTTCTTCTTTTCTTGACTTGTCTCTATTTATTCAGGGAAACGGAAGTAGCACTAGATTCTGAATCACCAATCCAGTATCTGAGCGAGTCCACCCTACATATCACCTTTATTGAATAGGGGAGGGGTCATACCTTCTCTGCCCGCTTAGCTTCATAAGTCTAAATTGGAATTCAATAGTTGCTCCTGCACCCATTGATGTTGCTCCTTCTAACATCTCGAGCTTGGATTGTACTTAACCTCATCCAATCATGAGAAAATGACGGAAATCCGACTAAATCTGTATTCACATATATTTATTTATTGTCATTATGACGATGTTCATGCGGAACTATCAGTCTATCACCCAGAATTGCACCTTGCAACAGAGACTAAAATTAATATCAACTGTGATCAACCGTCTGCAACAGCTAGTTTTCTCATTACCTTAATTTGTTCAATATTCTTTAAAAAAATCATTTCATAATACACAGTTTTTGAATGCAGAATCAGCGAGTGGAACAGCCCAGCACCAGTAACCCCAGCAGCCGCAAAGAAGAAAGTCCAGCAAATCATCAAACTGGTAAGGTTGTGATTCAGATGTTCATACTTTTACATATTACATTATTATGGTTGTTATACCAGACTGAAGATTAAGGAAAAGATTTGTCAACACTGAAGGGTGACAAAAATAAGCGCATCTTAGTATCTTACATTGTTAACTTGTTACACCCGCTGTTTCATTTATATGGCGGTATTTGACTAAGCACGGAATTTAAAAAAGAAAGACTTGGATCTTAACACTTGTGATCTTAAAGACATTTCTATGGCTATAAAAGCATGTCATCAAGGGTGAAATGAGAAATTTAAAGAGTTTCTAGATATAGAAGGGTGTCATCCTTTTTAAAATTTAAAAAGGAAAGAGTGTCATATAAAACGGGATGGATGGAGAATGTATTAGTATATGTTCGAGCAACAAGAAGATAGCAAGCATAGAACTTTAACTAATTGCTTTTAAATATCTTGCACAAGTTACGCAAGAAGATGCTAAGAAATATCGTCTCTTTTTTAGCTAATATGACTTCTTGACTATCAGTGCCAAAATTCAGAAAACTGGCACAAACTTGGTATCTTATTCAATTCCTGTGCTTTTGCAGGTTGATTACAAGGTGGATCAACCAAGAGAGCTTTTCACCAACCAAATTTTGTAGTGTAAGAGATTTAAGAGAAACAAGACTGCAGTCTACACTGGCTCATTAATACGAGTATAACTTCATTAATTTGTACTAATTATTATGATAGAATTAGTTTATCCTTTAAAATCAACTGCTGGTTGTCAAACTTGTTAGAATATTACCTACATGACGTCTCTTTCTTGCAGTATTTGACCTCTCTTCCCCCAGGCGTCACGCGATACAACATACTAACATGTTGCGATAAGGCACTGTTCCAAACTTTTAAGAGACAAATTTCTGCAAGACGGCTCTCTTTGATCATAATATTGCTAGACTTGTAACAACATAAACTCAATGAAAGTACAGAACTGAACCAGAATGATGTAAGTACTACCCCATCTGACCAAGTAACGGGGGTGGCTCAACGGATCTTGTGACCTAAGGCGAAATCATATTGAGAGGCCCTTAAATTTATTTTATAAAAATTTTGGTCTAACAACAGATTTGCTTAAACAACAAATTAATCATTTAAGACAAAAAATAGCAAATTAAAAATAAAAGAATACTAGGAAGAAGAGCACAAAAGAATAAAGTGGTAGATTACCGAATGTTGAGGTTCAAAACTCAAAGTGAAAATTTTGATGTGACAATCATCACAATCAAGAAAAACGAATAAACGTGCATGATGTAATAGCTTATGTTTTGAGCATTGACGGTATCAAAAAATTAATTTAAATGATAATTTTGGTTCATTCTATTAATTAGTAGCACTTATTAGTGAATATAAATAAATTCTAAATAACCTAATATAATATGTTCAGTTACACTAAAAAAAATCGGTGCAAGAATGCTTTTGCGTTCATGCAGTTTCAAAGAAGATTATAAAAGAAATTAATTATGGTTGTTATATATAACTAGGGGTGTCAATTCGGCCGGTTATATTATAAAATTTGTACCGTACCAATTTTTCGGTTATTCTATTATCTATAATCAAAATTAGACTTTTCGAAACCGTCTCAAGCATGTCGGTTTCTCTTCGGTATCGGTACGGTTCGGTTAATTTTCGGTATTTTTTTTAAATATCATGTAAAATTCACAAGTAGAAGTAGAACGCAATAACATATATTTTTTTATAGGATTTAACAAAATTCTCTAGACATTTTTACTATTTAACGGGTGATGAATTAACAAAAAATAAAAGATGGCTAGAGTATAGATCCATCAACTATTCTACGACAACGCAAAAGAAACAAAGCAAAGGCAAATAAAATATAAATCACACGAATGGAAAGATATTAACCAAGCTGGGACTTAAGAATAAAGTCTATAAAAGGTTAAATATTCAAAAAGATAAATCTAAATTATATGAAAGGAAACATATTCAATACATTGTAGTTTGCTACTCATAATCGCTAGAATACTTTGTGTCTGGCTATAAAGATATTGAAATAACTTAGTTTAAGCAGAAATAATAGGTTTTAGGAATTAGTATTTTGAGTTTAATTACTTGTTGGCTTGTAATAATTTTCATAATTCCAAGGCCCAACGAAAAATTTAATGCATTTTAAACTTACTAGATAAATATTTTTCACATGTAAAATTTATTCGGTACGGTTCGGTATTTTTTTCGGGTTAATTTTATAAAATAAAAAACTTACCCTAATTATCGGTGTGGTTATAGATTTATATAAAAACCTACGATTTCTTAAAAAGAAACCTAAAAATCGGTTCGGGTGCGATACGGTTCGATCGGTTTAGTCGGTTTTCGAATATCCATTGACACCCTATATATAACTTAGTTCTTATATCAAAAAAATAAAATTAAAATTGGAGAGTGAAGCAAATATATTAATTAATGAGTGAGAACATTATCATAATTTATGAACTTATTGGGATAAAATAACTTCAATCAAATAAGAAAAAAATATATTGTAACACTTTTCTTCATAATAATAATAATAATAATAATATTATTATTATTATTATTAGTAGTAGTAGTAGTAATAGTAGTTCAAAATAAATTTGGGGCCTTCAAATTTTTGGGGGCCTAAATGGTCACTCACATAGCTTTTAGATCCCATGCTCCTTAAAAACAATAAATAACATAATAATTTTACTATATCACCCCTAATTATTATTGGAAAAATTAACTTTGACTATTATAAATTCAAATGTTGGGAAATAATAAGGATAAATTAGATATAAGATGGTAAATTATCCATTGATTTTTCAAACTAGACAAGTAAAATTAGACATTTATTTTAGTATAGCGAATAAGTAAACTTGGACGAAAGGAGTATTATATGAAATCTTTGAATGATTTTCCCCTTCCTTATCCCTATCCCATAGGTATAATGTATGAATTATGAGGTGGGTAATCTTTGTGAGAATCACTCACATATCTTGTAAAAATAATATGGGCTAGCCAGTTTAATATAACCCGCAGTTATAAAATCATTAAAAAATAACTACAATTTTATGTTGAGATAAATTTGGACAATAATACCTTAGCTGAAACGCAAAAAAAATCCAGTATATATGTTGGATTATGGAGTTCCTGCATATAAACTTCCAACATATTATATTGGAACTCCAGCACATTATGAAATTCCAGCACATTATGCTGGAATTTTTTTGAATTTTAAGGTTGTTTTTGTTTAAGTTTTGTCATTAGGGTAAACTAACATGCTAAGATTAAATAATTTTCAGAAAAGAAAGGTGTCAAGACTTTTTGGGACAGAGTAAGGAAGAAAGCATGTCACGTAAAATGGGATAGGGAAATAACACCTTGCAAATCGGGCAGTCTTTTTTGTTACTCTATTTTAAGTAATGATAACTGCAAAATGTTAGAAAAAATTAGAGATGTTGCTAGGTCATCATAACTTCCTTTCCGTCTTCCACCTTTGGATTACTAGGAAAGAAATTGTATACAGTCGAAATCGGATTCGCCTCTTGTGTGACTATTCGAGATTGAAACATGACAGATTAAAGTTCGATCTCGGGTTATATTGAACCGAGGTACGAAGTTACATCATTGAGCTCGTGACCCCGGGATCGAACAAGATCGAGACCAAACAAGATCGAGGAAAATTTGCCGAGCCAAATACCAGAAGGCCGAAATATCCGCAATCGGTTGGAGATCCCGGCACGTATCAAGGAGAGACCGATTAATTAGCAAGTCATAAGATTTTTTACCTCGTATAGAATTGTGTCAAGAATAGGATACCCCTACAATATAAGGGAGGGGGGAGGGTCAGATTATTTGTAATACATAGCACGAAGCAATATACTGCTATTTCGAGCCCTTATCATCTTGTTATTCTGTTCTTATATTAGTTGAGGCATTTCTTCGTCTGTTCTTATATCAGTTGAGGCATTTCTTCGTTCGAGGGTAACCGAACTCGAAGGCCAAGGCTGTTCAATTTGTGTGATTTGCATTTATTCTCTTATTTCAATATTAATCTGTTTTCCTATTTTGTATCAAGTTATATCACGTATCCTTAAAGAGCGTATAAATTCAATTGTTTCAGGTAAACAGAAATATTGTCTAAATAATTAATTTAACTGTTTATCTACACACTTCATTTAACGTACAAACAATTTGAAGTAGAAGCCGATAGATCGAAGAAGAGCAGGCTCGCGGCTACGAGGAAATGCTGAATCAGAACTATCTGCAGTATATCATTAACATCTTCAAGCAAAACGTAAGATTCGTGCAAAATCTTCTTGGTAGATATTATCCCTTGTGCCAATGTGGGAAGATCTTCCTTTGTTAAAGCACCATTCATTGTCAAGAAATCATGCTTCTGTTGAAGTCATCATTGACTAATCATCGACAAAATCTGCAGTCACATAACAGTAGGCAGTAGTACCAGAAAGAGTGTTGCCTTGTAAGAATTGTTATTATTATATGTATACTGACTAGAGGGAAGGAGGAATGCCACATTTACCTTTTCACTGAATATGCGAAATTCTTCTTTCTCCATTGCCTTGTCAAGTTCCTGACAAACGATAATACAAATTGAAGCAGCGTTAACGTTCCTTTGAGAAAGGAAAAAAGATCTAGTCAAAGGGAGATGAGAAATATTTTGTTCCACCACATAAAATTATTTGATTCTTGTCTTCTGAAAAATATTCACAATACTCCTGAATGATCATTTATAGGACTAACAATGGATTCATCCCTACCACTGTCTGCTTTTTGGTATAGCTATTTGCTTTGTAAGTATAAAAAGAATAATGGTTTGGGTTGTGTATCTATGTCCAATCAACGGCAGGAGAGAGAAGGTTCCATTGGAACAAATATTTATTTCAAGTTCTTTTCCAATTAGCATTTCGACGAAAGTAGATATATTGTCCTTTGACTTGACTGCACACCCTAAATCTATTAAAATAGCACAATATCGGATATTTAAGTAGGTCTATAGTAAGGCAAAGTAAGTGTGTATATATACATATATATACACACACACACACAATAAAGGAATAAATAAAAATTAAGCAGAACTATGGTACTTACAGCCTCTACATCCATAGAAGAATCTATGCTGCATATGAGATTTTGAAGCTCTTTGTTCCGCATAGCCTCACGAATTTCACTGGAAGAAGCTGCAACAAAGCTAGAAGATGTCACAGGGGAAATGAATAACTCAAGAAACAGAATTTTGGTTTGGCACATAATAAGAAACTCATTAGACGCTAACAAAAACCTTCAATGTCTAGTCTAATAAATCGGTATTTTTGAGGGTTATAGAAAGGTCAATCAACGAGCTGTAAATCTGAAAAAATTTATAGACAAAGTCCAATAAGGAGTCTACAATTTTTGAAGAACTAGAATATAGAAGAGGTATAGTAGTAAAATCAAAGTTAAACTCGGTATCAGTAGCTTTGGCTCTTACTAAGGTGAGATTCATAGCAAATGATGTCCTTCTACCTTGAGCAAAAACATATGCATTAATATCATAAATCATACTGGAAACAAAATGATGCCTGAATTAATAAAAGATGATAGTGAAGCACAAATCCTTCCCGATTTCAAGCTATAATGTTGTGGAAACTATTTATTCAGTCTTATGAAAGGAACATGAAGTGTATTTCAGATAATATGAGAAAACACATGTCACGTTTTTTTCTTCTATTTGAGCGTCACCATATCCCTCCTTAAGGAAGGGAACAAGAATTTTTATCTGGAGGTTGCCTCTCGAAGCGCAAGTATGTGCATTTTTTACAAATATGACAAGATCATGAAGAGCGTGGGCAGTTGTATGTCATCGGCTCACTATGTTACAGAAATCATGCAGTGAATGAGATACTCAGGTGCTTCTGAGAATCGGTATTATTTTCTACTACACAATTTTGTGAAACATACCTATAGACTTTAGTCGCGACTGATTCAGCACCTCGCTTTGCTCATCAACGTAGATTGGCTTCTCCACATGTGATTCCGGAGCAGAAGCTGATAGATATAAGTTGAGGCATGATAAAATCTTAAAGTAGCATTCCATACATCAAGCTTAAATGAAACCACCAAATAACTAAGTTGCTCCGACATGACAGTTTAGGTGCCGCGCCCGTGTCGACACGATACTAGTATGGGCGTGGATATGGGATCCGTATCGGATCTGGTCAAAATATTTTGGGTACTTTGACCACGACGGACAGAAAAATTCGAGACGAGATACAATTTGATTACCGAAATCAGAACTAAAACTAGGGTAAATTTGAAGAAAATAGCATATGTAACTAGGAAATCAATCTTTTACTTATCTACAACTTGAGAATAAAAAGAAAATCCTCACTTTACAAGCTATACGTAACAACAAGCTATACGTAAGTATTCCACAGAATTTCTCATAAATTAGAGATTATTTATTTTAACTATTTTTAGCCGGATCCCCGCACCCGTATCTGTATCCCCGAATCTTAAAATTTACATCTTCCGCACCCGTGTCGGACACCCGCACCTGTGTCCGAGCAACTTAGCCAAATAATGCCTGAATTATACCAGCTGAATTCATCACTGGTTCACACAAACTAGTCGGAGTCGAAGTGTAAGATGATGCTGGCTCATTTTTAAATATATAGCAATAGGCAAGAGGGTTGATGATGATAACTTGCCTTTTACGCAAAGACAAATATTCAATGCTCTTTGGAGAAAACGACAAAACAACAACAACAACAACAACAAAAGTGCCTCCATCTCTTTAGATTATGGTGCTAGATCACTGTAACAATTACATCCAAAACCAGCAAGTCAGCAACCATCCCCCGAGCTATCCGCAAGCCTAGTAAGCACCTTCCACTGAAACCTCCAAAACTACGTCCTCCCATCTACCCCAGCAACCCTCCTCTTTTGCAGCCATTTAACCATCAGCTTTTAAGAAATACTCATAGCCCTATAATAACGGACGACCTAACCCCCAGGCTCATGTAGCCTGTATAACCCACCTTCTTCCTCCTCCGGCTCCCTGTAACCCTCCCCTTCACTTTCCCTCTATTCCACTTGTACCTTACCCATTGATGGACCCTTGCCAGCAGTGAAATGGCTATTCAGACGGACGCAAGACCCATTTGAAAATGGGAAAGCTTATAGCACTTCCGGAAAATAAAGATTAAATATGCTCAAAAAGAAAATGTCATGAAGATTTAAGCGGAATAATAGATGTTTCGGTTATTTACATGAGAAAAACATAAAAAATTTGGTTCCTTCACACAGTTAGTAACACAAAATAATTATGAAAAGAAAGAAAGAGACATAGAAGGTGAAACACTACCCAAAAGATGTAGGCGTCTAAGTTGCTCGGACTCGGGTGCGGGTATCCGATACTGGGACGGATCCGAGTATCGGATTCGGCAAAAGATAGTGGTTCTAAATAGTTTTAACAGTAAGATGTGAATGCCGGAAAATGAGAGCAGCGCTAAGCCAGTTGAGGATGCTACTTAGAAAAGTTGTAAGAAGCATCACTCATTAGTCCATTAGTCCATTAACTCAACAATTAAAACTATACATACATAGCAGACAGAAACTTCAATCTGATTCTCCAGAAATTCATTCGTCAAAGAGAAGGTTGCGTGCAACATCGAAGTTTTCAAAATGCTAATTGAATGCAATGCGCCATTAGACGCATGAAGGATAGTTAAATGACAACCAAATAAGGCTAAAGCTCTTGATTACGAAATACTAACAAAGACAATAAACTTCAACCAGTGTTATCAAAGGCAAAAAAGTGCAAAAAAGCTCTAAGGCCCGTTGGGGTTTTAAGCGCATAGTGAAAATAAAGCGTGGGCTTTAATGAAAAAAGGCGCAACTGGAGGAAAAAAATAAAAATATGTATATGTAGTCCAAGACCAATAATTATAAGCATGAATAACAAATATATGGACAAAAAAAGTTGAAGAAAAAATAACGATAAAGTGAAATATCAATTGTTCAGTGTCGCATTTTCAGAATTACACTCATGGGCAAGGAAAGTATGCCTTAGAGCCTTGATGCGACACTGAAGCGCCTGCAAAGCGATGCGAAGCGCTCAACATGTTTTGAGCCTAACTTTAGGGCTTAAGCGCGCCTTTGACAACACTGACTTCAACTACAATTAAAGGGGGAAAATACGCATATCATTCACATTTTTATAGTGATTATGCAGAGGTACAAAGATGAAAAAAGTTAAACTTTTTATTTGAGAAGCTATACTTACCAAGCTTTTCCACAGAAGAAGGTTCCAGTTCTGGTTCCGGTTTCACACAGAAAATTTCTGCATAATCCATAAATAAGCTCATATATAACCCATTTTCATCTTAATCTACAGAAACAAATAAGTAGTGCCTACACTGAATAATCAGATTCATCGAATGTGTTTCCAAGAACATACCTTTATGCTTCTTGAAACAGACCAAAGAACAACTGCAAGACCAAAACAAAAACAACCAAAAAAGTTATGGATCTTTCCATAACCTTTCTAATAACACAACCCACCCATTTAAGATTAATCCAAATAGCCGCTCACCCTACCACTTAAACTAAAAATGGTCGGCGAAAGTATAATATATGTATAACTTATGTATATTATTGTGTATAATCAATGTATAATTTATGTATATGGCTAGAAAAAGTAAGCCGGCTTAGCTATATGTGTAAAAATCCCTTTAAGTTATATGCACCGATGGTATAATGAATTTTTTATATCGTATGAATCATCTAACTAAAACCCCAGAATTAAATGTAAAAGCAACATAAGCATAATTCAAATAATTAACAGAGAAAGAAAGGGAAATTTACTAGGGTATGAAGCAATTGGGACACTTGTATTTTGACTGTGCGTCGTCGCATACTTTGCAATTTTTAGGTCCCATTTTCCTTCTGAATCGTTTTGACTAATCGTATTTTCTTCGCTAAAGAATCAAACGCTGCTTATATAGAAGTTAGAACGGAGAACAGTACCCAGCTGAGAGCGAAGAGGAAAATTTCTAGGAATAAAAATGCTAAAATGGTCCACTAATTTGAGTTTATATTCAATCTACTCCCAAAAACTAGGTCAAATTGTTTTACCCCCCCCCCCCCCCCCCCCCCCCCACTTTTTTTAACAAGCTCAAATACAGTCAAACTTATGTATGTAATAGTCTCGTTTGTTCCTAATATTTTTGGATGTTATAACGAATTGTTGTTATAGAGAACATATATTATAACATAACATGAAAATTAATTTCGAAAAAACTTAATTTTTATAATGAAGTATCGTTATATATGAATATTGTTATCAACCGTATATATTTCTCTTCTTTTTTTTTCATATGTTTAAAAAGTTGATAAATAAATTTAACTAAGAAATACTACATTATCAATAGGTTTTATCGTACGACCTTATTGTGATAATAACAATCCGTCGTAGGTTTATGTGAACCTAGTTATTTTGATGCGAATCATAAATTTATGTGTAAAAATCACTAAATAAGCAATAAATAGTATATATAAACTAATAACTTTAATAATGAATTTAATGATAAAAATTTTAAAAATTAATCTCGTGAAATCTGCCTTTGCACGTGGACTTCACGTGCCACACAGTTCCGTTCGATCTACTTGCCATTATGTGTAATAATCAAACTACTATGATCTTTTTTTTTTTTTTTTTGTTTCCCACTCGATGTCCGGTACCCGCATTGGAGCCCGACTATATCCGTATTCATGCCGCGTAGGGCCCCATTCGGGAGGAAGCGCTTCCTACCAAGGATTTTTTCATACCCGGGGCTCGAACTCGAAACCTCCGATTAAGGAAGGAGCAGTCTCATCCACTGCACCACATCCTTTGGTGGTAAACTACTATGATCGTTAACGTTTTGGCAAATGAAATTAACTCAATATCATTAACGTTTTCTCTTAATATCGTTAATTAGTTTTTTCCTTGATCCCAATATCCTTCTTTAGTCCTTCTATCTTGGCTTGTTTTGATTCGTGGGCAATAATTGATTTATTTTGAACTAGTAAATTTATCCATTTTAGCCTTTACCATATACTTTTGGGGAATTGATCAAGAATGTTATAATGATCTTTATATAAACCCAACAAAATTCAATGTCATTGTTAGTTGAAAAGCATATGCAAAGAGCCTTGGCTGTCGAAGAAGCCCACATTGTTATAGCCATATTTTTATGTAGTGGGAGAAAAGATTAATTAGAGCAATTAAGATGGGATTGAGAAAATGACTATGAGCCCGTTTGGATTGGCTTACAAAAAGTGCTTAAAAGCAGCTTTTAAATGCTGGAGCTTATTTTATAAATAAGCAATTACATGTTTGGATAAAAGTGCTGAAACTTAAAAAAAACTGTTGAAGTATTTGGCAAACAAGTGCTGGTAAGCACTTTTTCCTATTAAAAAGATAAAAATATCCCTAAAGTTGTTATCTTTATAAAGGAGTTGATTACAGGAGTAACAACTATATATAAGTATAATATATTAAAAAAGAAAGATGAAAAAAAAAACTAAAAATATATTTAAAAAAATTCCGGAGGGGGGAGGGTGAAAAAAATTAGATATTTAAAAATTACGAAAAAAGTAAAATACAAAACAAATTCTTGTGCGGGAGTGGGGGCAGGGGGTGGGGCCGAGGGGTGGGGTGGGGAGGGGTGTAGAAAAAAAAAATAGTTTCTTTGACTGAGGATAATTTTGGTATTATAAAAACTTATAAGGGACAAAAGAGTAATTTTATTAGTCAAACTAAAATAGATTTTAAGCCAAAATAAAAAAAGTTAAGATCAGCCAACTTATTGCTTTTGGCTTTTTTTAAGCACTTTTTAACTTTTTTTTAAACAGCTTTTTATTTTGCCAAACACTTCATTTAATAAAAAAATACTTAAAAGCTGATTTGATTGGCTAGTAACGTAACATGAGTATTATTCGGTGCTATTACACATTAATATACATTAATCATAGGAATAGGATTTAGGGAAGGTGAAGAGAACCAAAATATTTAGATTTATTGGGGAATAAATAAATAAATAAATAAAAAGAAAAAATAGACAAATAGGATCTTGGCCAAAGGGAGGTGTCAACTCATCTCCTAAGAAGTTGAATCCCACTTACAATAACATTATATCGACATACGGGACAATTGATAAAAAACTCATAATTATAACACGACATTGAACATTAGGAAAATCTGAAAAATATGTCACTTAATACACTGCAAAACGTTCAAACAAACTCAAATCAATAATTAAATAAATAAAAATGACGAAATTACAACTCTTAACAAACTTTGATATCCAAACTTGCATGAAAATGTCACTTGAAAACTATGAAATATCCTCTTATGGTGATGGAAGACTTCCAACCCCACTCCCTGAACCATCACAACCACCCCCCAACCCACCTGCACCCCCTAAACCCCCTGCACCACCAAGTCCACCAGCACCACCCAACCCCCCTGCACCACCAAGCCCACCAGCACCACCCCCCAACCCACCTAATCCACCAAGTCCACCACCACCACCCCCTAACCCACCTAATCCACCAAGTCCACCAGCACCACCCCCTACTGGTACCCCACCTAATCCACCAAGTCCACCAGCACCCCCTACCCCACCAAGTCCCCCTAACCCACTACTCCCCGCCCCACCAAGTCCTCCTACCCCACCAAGTCCACTAGCACCACCTAGTCCACCACCAAGACCACCTACCCCACCACCAACTCCACCAACAGGCAGCCCATTGCTTCCAATACCACTAAATCCTCCAACACCACCAAACCCTACAAAAGTTTTCTGATCAGTAAGACCTTTCTCACTAGGCACTTCTCTTGCTTTTGTGGTACAAACAACTACTAATAAACCAAGAAAAACAAATACCATATTGGACAACTTAGCCATACTTCTTTTAAATAAATAAGCCTCTCTTTTTTTTTTTATAAGCACCCTTGACATATAATACCAGGTTCCTTCAATAGCCTTTTATAGGTAGAAATTCTTGGTTGAGAAGGAATGGTAAGCATTAAATGGGATTCAATGCAATATCATGGAAAGAAGTGTTTGGTACAAGAAAATTGTTTTTCATTTTTTTGGAAAATGTTTTCCAGGAAATTTTTCGGCGTTTGGTTAGATAGGAGAAAATATGATTTAGGCAAATAATATATGATACGAAATGGGTAAGGGCCGAGTAGCCGTGGCAAGTGGGGGACGTGGGGGGTTCCGGTGGAGGTAGGGGTGGTCGAGTGGGGGTAGGGGTGGGGGCGTTGGGAAATAAAATTGGAAAGGTTGAGAAAGAGTTCTAGAAAATATTTTTCCTCCCTTCGCTAAATAAGTTATTTTTCTCCGATCGGAGAAAAAAGTGTCCGCGAGAAAAATATTTTTCATAATATTTAAGTCAACAAAATATGAAAAAATTAAAACACTTGGACATTATTATATATCGATCTTTAGTACTTAAATATTTCACAAAATACTATCCCATCTGCTAATGTTATTATCAATATTCAATAAAAATATTTTGTACTACTATCTAATCAAATACCAGAAAAAATAAAATAAAAAAATCTCAAATAATAAGCCATTTCTCAGAAACATTTTCTGAAAAATGACTTATGTTATACTAAATTTACACCAAGTATTTGCTTTTTTTCTTTTTTGAGTCTCAACTAACTTTCAGTCATTTGCTTTACAAGCTAGCTGGAAATTATGGGCCAAAACAATGCATTGATTTACACATACTGATCATTACTAAGCTACTGTCACCCCCATGATGCTAAGAAATACACTACTATTTTTTATGCTAGCTAGTGTTATACTATATATGATCATAATTGAATGTATATATATATATATATAAACACATTAATATTACATATATATGCATTGATAGTGCCAGAAATAATAATTGAAGGGCCAAGTAGTACATGTTCAAATTTATAACAGGCTTTATAGCCGAATTCTTCTGAAGACTTTAGCTTCTGTATGTTAATATTGTGCAAGTCCTTTTCTTGACTTATCTGCGTGCATTATACCTAACCTTCTAACTTGATTTCAATCTCCACAAAGAAATAAAAATATAACTTTCTGCTCGATTGTAACGTTTCTTAGTCTTTTATTTTAGCATGCCTTGTAAAAATCTCTCGGGTGTACATCTAGGACAAATTTGATCAATCTCGTGGTGAAGAGAAGTTTGGACTTTTCATTTTTGTTTCTTTTAATCGGGCGAGATAAGGAAAACGAGACATCAAACAGAAAACTTTTTCTTATTCGGATGTACTAATTAGTTATGAAATCAGATTGACCACCACTCGTGTTCTAGCTCGCCGGAGAGCTAGATTTGCCTCAATTTTTTGTCTTTTTCCTTAGGGCTTTTTCACATTAACTTCCACTATTTCAAGAGTTTGGTATGCTTCTTGTGGATCAATGTCATGTTTTTACATCATCAAGTTAAATGATCTACATAACGTCTAAATAATTCTAATTTATTGACTTACAAATATACGTAAATAATATTTTTTTTTCTCACACGAAGTCCAATATTCGTATTAAGGTCCCTGTTAATTCGAATTTAGGCCTATAAGACCCATTAAAGTAAGCAGCGTTCCCTATCAAAAAAAATAATTATTCCCAAAACTCGAACTAAAACCTCTGATTAAAAGTAAAGGAATTATATCCATTGCACCACTAACTCTTAATTAATAGTATGTCGTAAATAACATATTATAACTATTTAAAATACACAAATAATATAAAAATTATTTACATTGTAAAGGCAGCATATATATTAGTACCTTTTCGAAAACCTAGGACATATACATGACTACATTAAATTCTCTCTTTGTTTAAGATATCTTCTTGGCAGCAATGCAATAACATTGCAGTCTCCATCTGGTTGCCACGAATAAATCATATGCATGTTACACTTGTAGCTCATAGCATATATATTGCTTGTCATTAATGTGCACCTTAGCACATCACCACGAAAATATCATGAGATAATTATTTTAGTTGTAATTAAAGACGGATTTAAAATTTAAATTTTATCAGCCCAATACTTAAGATTTTTAGCATGAACGCATTATATTTTTAATATTATGAGTTCTACTATTTACTACAATTTTTGCGAATTACGTATAAATTTATGCGACAACAAAAATATTGTTGGGATATATACTATTAATCATGAGTTTGGTTTGGATATAGTATTTATTATGGAACAATTATTTATTCAATTTTAATAAAGTTTTAAATAGATCATATATTCGTCTGTGTCATTTACTTATCTAGTAGATGATTTAGTGTATAGAGTTTAGCTTATACGCGGAAGATTAAATCATCGGTTCTTATACGTATAAAGTTTGAGTTCACAATCTAATGATGGAATTGGACAAACCATCATGGATGATTGTAGCACAAGATTAAATATAATTTATCTTAATTATAGGAATGGTTTAATTCCAACTTTTTGTGCTAGTATATTTTGTATGTACTGAACGGACCAAGTAGAGATAAGTATTTTATACTGACTTAATAAAATAACTCTCTAACCATTAAATGTACTTATACTCTTAATCTTGATATAATTATTATTAGCCGTGTATATTATTATTGTTTTGATTTATTAAAAGGCGAGATTCTTTCGCGGGTCAATATGCCTGATAAATTGGATAATAATAATGTACATTGGCGAAGTAATAGTTAGTTGATGGAATCCATGTCTCTGGTTGGAGGTTGTAATTAAGTAAAATATGACGGTATTTCGTATGAGTTTCACATTATTGATATGAATCTTAAGGTATGGTCCATATTCTGCCATAAAATAATTTTATGAGCTATATGTATCTTCACTTGTAAATTGAGAATTTTAAGAGTAATAAATAGTTACCACTAAAGTGGTTTGTTTATTTGAACTCATAAAAATTCTTAATAAATTTGTACATGTGAAATTGTGTCTATTCATGGATTGAGCATTATGATTAATAAGTAGGATCCACAAAATGGTCTATTTATTTGAGTCATTAAAATCTGCTTAATGTACCATGTGAAAATTATCCTTGATAAATCTACATTAGTGGTGGAGATTTTTAACTAGAAAAATAGTTTTATCTTTGGGTACTAGTGAGACCAACTCCATCCATGAGAAGAGATATTAAGTTTTTCGCCGAATGGGAAAAAATATAATATCTTAGGTTCTTGTGTATTTAATAAAAGGATAATTTATTTAAAAGGAGATATTATGTATCCTAGAAATAGGAAGAACATAATATATGCCTTGAGCTCGTAGTATAATTACAAGGATAATGGAAAACAATATCTTATTTATTTTAATTCATGAAACTGCTTAAACGGTTATTCTTCGAGTTTGGTTACAGGATGGTGGTCATGAATTTGACAAACTCCGATTGATCTGAAACTTGGTAGGTTCATCGAAAACGATCTAGTGAGAAAAACTCACTGCTATGCAGTGAATCATGCTGTTTTTTGGCATTTTGAGGTCGTTTAAATGGGTTTTCAAGCAGTTTATTAAATTGAATTTGTTATAAATATGAAAAGTTATTCTTTATATATCGGTTGTATTTGTGTTAAATCTGAAACATGATGATTTAACTTGAGATGATATATATCAAGAATGCAAATCACATGAGTTTAATCCTAAATATGCCAAAAATAATTTATTTGAATTTGGTCTAGTTTTTGGCGATCGTTAATTTCACGATCTCCGAATGACCAAATTCGGTAGGATCATTGAAAACGATCAGTTAAGAAGAACTCACTGGTATGCAGTGAATCACATCATATTTCGATGATTCGGGATCGTTTAGATGAGTTTTTTGGAAGTTTTGACGGATTAAAATGTGATTTACATACGAAAGTCATTCTTTCTTTCATTTTATTTATGTCTAATCTGGAACATGATAACACATATTGATTTGACATGAATTGGTTATGATAATAATGTAGGTCATATTTTAAATTTTTTAAAAAAAATTCTTAAAACGGTAATTTTCCAAATTTGGATGGAATTTTTGGAGATTGTGATTTTAATGATCTCCGATTGAACTGAAATTTGGTAGGTTTATCAGAAACAGCCCAGTGAAAAAAACTCACTGCTATGCAATGAAAAAGGTTAAATTTAGCGTTTTGAGATTGTTTAAATGGCGTTTTGAGCATTTTTTATATTATGGAACTTAATCCTCGTAGAAAAATCTGTGGTTGTGATAAAGTGGTGATAGGAATTAACCCATATGGTCTCCATTCTTCTTTATAGTGAGATAATAAATTTACGCGTTGACATTAGGTCTTCCTCCATATCGGATAAATTTATTATGAACTCACTGGGTATAGTTACTATTTATTGATAACTTGAATTAACTCTCTATCTGAGTTAAAGGGTTGAATCAATTTTGTAACTAAAATACAATCATGATTAAGTGGTGATAAAAATATATTTATATGGTTTTCCACTATTAATTTCAAGTGAGTAATAAATTTACGCGTTGACTTTACGTCTTCCTCCATATCGGATAAATTTATTGTAAGCTCACTAGGTAAAATACTAGTAATTGATATCGTGTACTTACTCTCCATCTGAGTATACATGTTGGATCATTGGAACTAGAGATATTGATTATGATGTTCACTTAGCTTAAATTAACAGTATACTCTCCATCTGAGTTGGGTATGTTTTATTTATTTGAGTGAATAATTTGGCATTACATATGTATGTTGCATGAGTAGTTCTTTTCCCATCGAAATTGTTATTCAAGATGCATGAATACATATATCTGTAGTGTGTTTAAAATTTTCGTATTAAATGGTTATATACAATTGTCTGAAAATAATAGTAAGCTCTCCATCTGAGCTGGTTCTGTTTCTTTTTTCTAGATTGTATAATTCTTGCATTATATAATATGCTTTGCATGGATGATTCTTTTCCCATCGAAATTTATTATTCGTGATGCATGTATGTATATAAATATTGAATGCAGTCTGAATTTTATCATTCAGTGTTTTGACTTATTATGATCTATTTAATATTTTATCTCAAATCCACTATGACTTTATGCAATTTGTCGAATTAATTGTTAAAATTTTCTTTTGAAAGTGATAAGACATTAATTTAAAGGATGCAAAATTTTTACCTGTTGTTAGAAGGAATTTAATTCTGGTTTCTGGGTAAAATAAGAGATGGATATTTGTTTTAAGTTTCGAATAACTCTTGAGTTATTGAGATTGATAAACATTTTATCTCTTGTGGTACATGAATGCATGACCTTATTATTATATATTAATGTCTCTCCTGAACAGAACAATATTAGTCTACCTCATAAGAGAATATGTTCTTCATAATTGAGTAAAACTTATCTGTGCACCTTTGTCTAAGTCATATTAATATGGATAGGATATCAAGTTGGTCAAGGATGGACCTTAAAAGTTCATGAAAGTAGAGGCACTACCAACTTGTGGATCCTGTTTGGAAAGAAATTTGACTAAAGGATGTTTCCCTTCAAAAGGAAATAAAGCTAGTGATAAGCTGGAATGAATCCCTTCTGATTTGTATGGTTAAATGAACATACTCGTAAGAGATATTAATATATTTATTTGATGCACCGTAAGTCTTAATGATTTGAGTAATTCAAGTGTTTAAGACTTGGAACAGAGAAGTACCAAGGAAATATATTAAGTTACTGCAATTTGATTGTAGTGGCGAGCACCTCTCTAAAGAGTTCTTTTGTTACTTATCAAAATAAGGAATTACATCTCAATGGACTACACCGTAAACTCCATAATTGAGTGGTGTAGTAGAAAGAAGAAATAATCTTTTTTGGACATGGATAGATTAATGATGTGTTATTCAGATTTGCCTTATTCATTTTTGGAATATTCCATGAAAACTGCAAATTACATTCTGAATTAGTTCCTTCAAAGTTATTACCTAGGACATCTATAGAAATGTGGACTGAATGTTTAATCTCAGTATGTGGCATGTTCAGATATAGGATTATCCCGCATATGTGTTGAAAGGGAAAGCGGATATGTAAGTTGGAACTAAGAATGGATAGGTGCATGTTTATTGAATATCCAAGAAAATGAATGGAGTTTTATTTTATTGTCCTAAAGAAAATAAGACAATTGTTAAAACAAATGCATTTTTCTAGATAAGGACTGTTTAATAAACCATGTTCCTAGAAGTAAATCAATTTTACAGGAACTGAGCAAAAACATAACTACATGTTCAAGAACATCAAAACTCACATGTCAGGAGTCGCTAATATTTCAAAGTCGTAAGGTAATGAAGGTAATATTAGTAGTACTTCGTCGTAGTGGGAGAATACTAAGAAAAATTATAGTTTGGTGTACACTCTTGGGATAGTTTCAGTAACAGGACCCCTGAAGAGTTTAATACCAAACTAGATAGTTACGATAAAGCACTATTGGACAAAGATTGCATCAGAAATAACTTGGCAAGATTCTTCAAAATCTTATTTTGTGGAGACTTTTAATAGTCATGTAAAAAGAATGCCTGAGAAAGTTGTAGATGCATGGTTACAAGTCTAAGTGGGAGATTATTGGGGCATATACTATTAACCATGCGTTTAGATATAGTATATTCAATAATTGTCATGGTTAAAAGTCTAAGTGGCAGATTGTTGGGATATATATTATTAACCATGAGTTTGGTTTGGATATAGTATTTATTATGGAACAATTGTTTATTCAATTTTAATAAAGTTTTAAATAGATCATATATTCGTCTGTGTCATTTACTTATATAGTAGATGATTTAGTGTATAGAGTTTAGCTTATACACAGAAGATTAAATCATCGGTNTTTGTGCTAGTACATTTTGTATGTTGAACGGACCAAGTAGAGATAAGTATTTTATACTGACTTAATAAAATAAACTCTCTAGCCATTAAATGTATTTATACTCTTAATCTTGATATAATTATTATTAGATGTGTATATTATTATTGTTTTGATTTATTAAAAGGCGAGATTCTTTCGCGGGTCAATATGCCTGGTAAATTGAATAATAATAATGTACATTGGCGAAGTAATAGTTAGTTGATGGAATCCATGTCTCGGTTTAGAGATTGATGATACACCTTTATGAAAGCTTATAAGTTTTCATGTGTAAACCCGGCCGGCGAATTTTGTATCCGACACATGAAATAAGTTAAGCGAAAGTCTAAAGGAAATAATCAATAAATTAAATTGTCAGTAATTTAATTTAATTGATTAGTATCTGAATCTTAACATGAGGAGTTAAATAAGATTTAATGGATGAATTTCGAAATTAAATAAGGAGTGCAATTACGAATTTTTAGTGGAATAATTCGTAATTAATTATGGTAGATATTAATTTCGAATATTAGAAATTAATTCCATAGTTGCAGCCTTGTTAACTAAATTCTGTGGTCCCTACTGTGCCTAAATAATAGGAAATAAAGGAATCCTTTTTCTCGTGGAAAAGAAAACCCAACAGGTTTTGGAAAAGGGTTTTAACCCTTAAAACTTGTGCTATAAATACATAAGGTTTTCCTCCTACAAAAAGAGAAGAAAGGAGGCCGAAAATTTCAGCCATGGTGGCTGAAAATTTCAGCTATTTTTTTCTAAAATTTTGCCCACACGAAATTACTATTTTCGGGTATTATTTGGGTAACACAATAGAAGACCGTGGAACGTTCGACGATCACGATTGTGCGGGTGGTGGAGATTCCATTGAGAAGTTATGTAATTGAAAGGCTCACACAAAAGAAGAGATATGGTCACGCTTCAAGAGGTAACCCGTGAAACCCCGTATATGCTAGTTGTCTAGATTACATGTGATTTTGATGCTGGGATTGCTTTCGCTGCGTATAATAATCCAACAAATATTAGATTCAGATGAACCTACTATCTCAAAGCTCCTCCCCCGTTGCTTAAATGCATGCCATCCTATAATGCCAATTAAAATTAACACTCCCTCCGTTTCAATTTATGTGAACCTATTTTCTTTTTGGTCCGTTCAAAAAAGAATAATCCCTTTCTAAATTTGAAAACAATTTAGCTTATACTTTCAATTCTACCTTTAATGAGAAGCTTTTATAACCACACAAATACTCTGGATCCATTTTTGACTTGTTTAGGGCCACAAATTCTAAAAGTCTTCATTTTTTCTTAAATTATGTGTCCAGTCAAACAGGTTCACATAAATTGAAACGGAGGGAGTAACATTTAGAGTAGAGGAAATAGAAAATTTACCCGCATTTGCTGCGTGTTATTAGTAAAACTAACATTTTTTTTGGTAACTAACTTTTTTATTAATCACCAGTGTAAATTTTTACATAATTATAGCTTGACTAACTCAGACAACTATCTATAAAACAAAACACCTAAAGACAACCTATACATTATAAACTACAAACTATCTGCTAAAATTGAAGTTGTGCATGATGGTTTGGACTCGTGGTGTTGCTCTGACATTGCATATCACTGCTATCGCTTTTGCAATTGCTTCCCAATTTCTACTCTTCTTCTAAAAAAGATTATGGTTTCTCTCCGTCCATATGGCACAGAGACATTCCGTATATGCCATCTTGAGTATTTGAGGTTGTGGTGATCTCCCTTTTGAGCTTTTGATAGCCCATTCCAGACAGTGGCTCCAATGTGTAGACTTGTAGCTTTGTTGTTGAAGCCACTGCAGAGTCTTTTCCCAGATTTTTTGGTGTAACATCCTGCTAGCAGGTAATCTCTTGATTCATCTTGTGCTTGACATAGACTGCATTTGACTTCTACATTCATTACCCATCTTATAAGTTAGTCAGCAATCAACAATTTATCCTATAATCCTAGCCACATAACTACCATCCATTTAGGTCGCGCATAATTTCTATACATGAGATATTTTCACGGCACTCTGGTATTGTTGGGCAGTAGTTGCTTATATATCAAGCTAGTGATGATATTCTTTGTTGATCCATCATTTTGTATTAGATTTAGATCCTATGTAGCTTCCATTATCTTCCGAATGATTATATAGGCTTTTTGAGGAATGCCTACATCCTGGATTTGTTGACCTCTTATATAGTATGCATGTACCCATCTAATCCACAACTTGTTTTGTTTGTGAGCAAGGTCCCCGTATGTCTTTGTCACATCAGCTTTGTTCCACAATTTGAGGTTAATTAGGTTTAGTCCGCCCATGAACTTTGGAGAGCACACTCTTTTCTATGCTACCAGTGCTTTCTTTGTGACTGCGTTAGTCCCAGACCCGACAAAGCTCCAACAGTAAGCCTCTATGAGTGGCAGAATTTTTGAAGGTATTAAGAATAATTGAGCCCAATATGCCTGAACCCCAAACACAATTGATTGTACCTACCGAACACTGCCTACATAAGAGAGTTTTTTGGCGGTCCATGAAGTAGTTATAGCTATAATCTTGTCAACAAGTGGCTTCCACTTGATAAAGTTCAGCTTCTTTGTTGATAGTGGTGCACCAAGGTACTTAAAAGGAAGGTCTCATTGATTGAACCCCAACTTAGCTAAGATTGCTTCTTTATCCTGTTATTGAGCCCCTCCAAAATATACACAGTTTTTCCCCATATTAGCCTGAAGACCTGAAGCTACAGAGAAGTGAAGGAAGCACTATTGCATTGTTGCTAGTGATGCTGGGTCATCTCTAGTGAACATAAGTAAATCATCTGCCAAACTGAGATGAGTGATTCCCTGTTTATCACATATAGAATGATATTTAAAATCTTTTACTTCTTTGAGTTTATTGAGGCTTCTACTAAGATACTCCATAGTCATAGCAGAAGAAAATGGTACATTGGATCCTCTTGCCTGAGGCCCCCTGCAGCATTAAAAGGCACAGTTGGTTCCCCATTTATCACAATGGTATAGTTCACTGTATGCACAAATTTAATTATTTATGTGATAAATTGAGGTGGGAAACCTAGTTCAAACATGATTTGCTCCAGAAAAGGCCATTCAACATAATCATATGCCTTTTGAAGATCAATTTTGATCATGCACCTAGGTGTCACTTGCTTCCTTGAATAGTACTTCACTAGTTCATGAGCAAGTATGATATTGTAAGCAATTTTCCTTCTTGGTATGAAGCTTGCTTGTGCTTGACAGATGATATCAGCAATCATTGGTTGCAGTCTAGATACCAATATCTTAGCTATAATCTTATATAGGATATAACAACATGCAATTGTCTTATACTCGTTTGATGTGGTAAGGTGAGCAGTCTTTAGCACTAATGTAATGGCAGTACAGTTGAATGCCTTATACATTTCCCCAGTACTAAAGAAATCTTTGACTGCTTCCACTATATCTCCCTTCACTACCTGCCAGGCATTTTTGAAGAAGCACGGGTTATAACCATCTACACCTGAGGACTTCTCATATCCTATTGAATTCAATGCTTTGAATACCTCATGCTCAGTGGCCTCTATACATAAAGTTAAGTTTCTGTTAGTGGGATAGGGTAGGGCCTTTCCTCATGGTGTGCTTGTTGACTGCTGGCAAAATTTTAGCTGCAGATTCCATAAGGCCTTTGTAGAAAGCTACAATCTCTTTTTTAATGCTTTGAGAGTCTGTGAGTTTAGTGATTTAGTTCCAAACATTGAAGTTATCTCATTAATCTGCTTTCTTTGTGCCTGTTCTTTCACAATAGCTGAAAAGTATTTTGTGTTGGAATTCCTAGTCTTATCTAGTGTGCCTTAGATTTATGATGCAATGCTTGATCCTCAATCATAGATCATTTCTCCAAGTTGTGTAGATGTTGTCTTTCCATTTTCACTAATGCATCAGAATATTGGTTACTAATTTGTTCCTGAGTGTTAATCAATTCAGCTCTAGTCTTCTCAATCTTGTGAGATATAAACTTGAACTCCTCATTATTCAGTTGCTTTAACATGGGCCTGAGAGCTTTTAGCTTTAGCAAAATATCTTTCATCTTGTTGTCAGCCATATTATTCTTCCATATTTGGTCCACCAGTTGTAAGAAGTTGTCATGGTTAGCCCACATATTAAAAAATCTGAATGGTACCTTAATGTTGTACTTTAGATGGGCCATTGATAGTACCCTTGGAGAGTGATATGATATGGGGGAACATCATATTCTACAGGTAAGTGTCTCCATTGCATCATCCACTCATGATTCCCAAATGTTCTGTCTAGTATATTGTAGAATCTATCAGTTCCACTTTGTTTATTGGTCCATGTGTAGTATTCACCTTTCCATTAGAGCTCATTGAGTATTAAGCCTTGCATACAATCAACATAGTCTTTAGTCTCTACATAGATGATTAGGTTCGCAAACATTCTTTCTTGTGGTAACATTACTACATTGAAGTCACCAGTAACTATCCATGGGATGCTTATCTGTAACGACCCGGTCGGTCATTTCGAGAGTCATAGCCCCGTTTCCTCCTTTTTTGATTCTTTTGTACTTCACAACTGTTATAGGTCTTATAGGGTTGGTTAGTTCGGGTCCGGGGTAATTTGGGGGTGAATTGAGACACTTAGTCTCTTATTTGGAAGCTTAAAATGGAAAAGTCAACCAGATATCGACTTAGGTATAAACGGCCTAAGATTTGAGTTGTGATGGTTCTGTTAGCTCTGTCAGGTGATTTTGGACTTAGGAGCGCGTCCACAATGTGATTTGGAGGTCCGTAGTAGAATTAGGCTTAAATTGGCGAAAGCTAAAATTTTGGCTATTTTGGCCGGTAGTGGAAATTTTGATATTGGGGTCGGGATTGATTTCTGGGAATTGGAGAGTGGATTTTGGGGATTTGGGTGACCGAATGATGTCGGATTTTTATGCATTTAGTATGGGTAGACTCGTGAGTGAATGAGCTTTCGGGTGTTGCGATTTTTATCGGATTTTGAGGCGTGGGCCCAGGGGCCGGGTTTGAGCCGATTTGATTTGGGTTATAATTTAATAGGTTTCTTGTGGAATTGATCCCTTTAGCCTATATTGATTATCTCGTACTGTTTGTGGCTAGATTCGGGGCATTTGGAGACCGATTTGAGAGGCAAGGGCATTTCGGAATAGGATTTCTGTGCAGGTGAGGTAAGTAACAATCTTGAATATGGTATTAAGGGTATGAAACTCCGGAGTCTGTACACCCCCAGTGAGCGCAGGTACCTATTGAGCGTGTGTATTGAGGGTTGAGAGTCGAGCGTTGAGCTATTGAGTGCTTGAGTGACTGTACCCTGAGAGGTTGCATCTGTCTTCTTTGTTGCTGCATTTAGCTGATTCATGCTACTGTTCTAAACTTGCGGAAATTTATTATAATTGGTTTTACTTGAACTTGGTAAACTTGCAAACAATTTGACTCATATTACCGGCATTGACTCATGCCTATTCGTCATTGTTGAAATAACTGAAATGAATTGTACTGTATAGCTCGTCACTGCTTCTCAGTTCCTTATTTATCTATGTTACTTGCTGAGTTGGTTGTACTCATGCTACACCCTGCACTTTATGTGCAGATCCAGGTGTGTTTGATCGCGGAGGTCGTTGAGTCTATGCGCGATCGAGTACCGGAGACTACGAGGTAGCTGCCGGCGTCCGCAGGACCTTGTCTCTCCTTCTCTATTTCTTTTTGTTCTATATTGATACTTTGACACTATTTGTATTAGACTGGCTACTTATATGCTCACGACTTGGTGATACCCTGATGTTTGGGGCTAGCTTTCCGCATTTTATTTTGAGTTCAACTTCGGTTCTTATGAAAATTTCTAGTATGAAAAAGCTTTGAATTATCCTTTTTATGAATTATTGAAGTATTTTGAAAAGCCGGCTTGCCTAGTACCATCGATAGGCGGCATCACGACAGGTTAGAGTTTTGGGTCGTGACAAGTTGGTATCAGAGCGGTTGGCTGAGATTTACATCTGAGGGATTGTTCGCCTTCATGGTGTCCCAGTTTCCATCATTTCATACAGAGGCACTCAGTTTACATCGCAGTTTTGGAGAGCTCTGCAACGAGAGTTGGGTGATCGGGTTGGGTTGAGCACAATCTTTCACCCTCAAACGGATAGCCAGTCCGAGCGCACTATCCAGATATTGGAGGACATGTTACGCATTTGTGTCATTGATTTTGGGAGTTCATGGGACTAGTTTCTGCCGCTCGCGGAGTTTTCATACAACAAAAGTTATCAGTCGAGTATTCAGCTGGCTTCTTATGAGGCTTTGTATGGGAGGCGATGTAGATCTCTGGTGGGATGGTTCGATCTCGGTGAGGCTAGGCTTTTGGGTACAAGCTTGGGCCGGGATGCATTTAACAAGGTGAAATTGACTCAGGAGCGATTTCGCATGGTGCAGTCTAGGCAAAAGAGTTATGTTGACAGGAAGGTCCGTGATGTGTCTTACATGGTCGGGGAGAAGGTTATGCCGAAGGTATCACCCATGAAGAGTGTTATGAGGTTTGGTAAGAGGGGAAAGTTGAGCCCTCGGTTCATTGTGCCTTTTGAGGTACTTCGGAGGATCGACGATCCGTCTCATGTTTTGGATTTCAGCACGGTTCTGTTGGATGGTGATATGACTTATGATGTAGAGTCGGTTGCCATTTTGGAGCGGCAGGTTTGAAAGTTGAGGTCAAAGGACATAGCTACAGTGAAGGTGCAGTGGAGAGGTCAGCCCGTGGAGGATGCAACTTGGGAGATCGAGCGGGAGATGCGGAGCATATACCCACACCTATTTGAGACTCAAGGTATGTTTCTAGACCCGTTCGGGGACGAACGTTTATTTAAGAGGGGTAGGATGTAACGACTCGGCCGGTCATTTCGAGAGTCATAGCCCCGTTTCCCCCATTTTCTACTTCTTTTGTTCTTCACATATGTTATATGTCTTACCAGGTTGGTTAGTTCGGATTCGGGGTGATTTCGGGGTGAATTGAGACACTTAGTCTCTTATTTGGAAGCTTAAGTTAGAAAAGTCGACCGGATGTCGACTTATATGTAAACGGCCTTGGATTTGAATTTTGATGGTTCCATTAGCTCCGTCAGGTGAATTTGGACTTAGAAGCGCGTCCGGAATGTGATTTGGAGGTCCGTAGTAGAATTAGGCTTGAATTGGCGAAAGTTAAAATTTTGGCGATTTTGGCTGGGAGTGGAAATTTTGATATCGGGGTCGGAATTGATTTCTGGGAATTGAAGAGTAGATTTTGGGGATTTGGGTGACCGAATGACGTCGGATTTTGATGCATTTAGTATGGGTAGAGTGAATGCGCTTTCGGGTTTTGTGATTTATATAAGACTTCGAGGCGTGGGCTCGGGGGCCGGGTTTGAGTCGATTTCGGATTTAGGTTATAATTTAGTAGTTTTCTTGTGTAATTGATCCCTTTAGCCTATATTGATTATCTCGTACTGTTTGTGGCTAGATTCGGGGCATTTGGAGACTGATTCGAGAGGCAAGGGCATTTCAGAGTAGGATTTATGTGCAGTTGAGGTAAGTAACAGTCTTAAATATAGTCTTGAGGGTATGAAACTCCGGAGTCTGTACACCCCCAGTGAGCGCAGGTACCTATTGAGCGTGTGTATTGAGGGCTAAGAGCCGAGCGTGGGTCTATTGAGAGCTTGAGTGACTATACCCTGAGAGGTTGCGTATGTCTTCTTGGTTGCTGCATTTAGCTGATTCATGCTACTGTTCGTAACTTCCAGAAATTTATTATAACTGGTTTTACTTGAACTTGGTAAACTTGCAACTGATTTGACTCATATTACCGACATTGACTCATGCCTATTCTTCATTGCTAAAATTACTGAAATGAATTGTGTTGTATAGCTCGTCACTGCTTCTCAGTTCCTTATTTATTTTTGTTACTTGATGAGTTGGTGGTACTCATGCTACACCATGCACTTCATGTGCAGATCCAGGTGTGTTTGATCACGGAGGTCGCTGAGTTCGTGCGCGATCGAGTACCAGAGACTACGAGGTAGCTGCCGGCGTCCGCAGGACCTTATCTCTCCTTCTATATTTCTTTCTGTTCTGCATTGATACTTAGACACTGTTTGTATTAGACTAGCTACTTAGATGATCACGACTTGGTGACACCCCGATGTTTGGGGCTAGCTTTCCGCATTTTATTTTGAGTTCAACTTCGTTTTTTATGAAACATTTTGGTATGAAAAAGCTTTGAATTATCTTTTTTATGAATTATTGAAGTATTTTGAAAAGCCGGCTTGCCTAATACCATCGATAGGTGCCATCACGACAGGTTAGAGTTTTGGGTCGTGACAAGTTGGTATCAGAGCGGTTGGCTGAGATTTACATCTGAGGGATTGTTCGCCTTCATGGTGTCCCAGTTTCCATCATTTCAGACAGAGGCACTCAGTTTACATCGCAGTTTTGGAGAGCTCTGCAACGAGAGTTGGGTGATCGGGTTGGGTTGAGCACAACCTATCACCCTCAAACGGATATCCAGTTTGAGCGCACTATCCATATATTGGAGGACATGTTACGCACTTGTGTCATTGATTTTGGGGGTTCATGGGACTAGTTTCTGCCGCTCGCGGAGTTTGCATACAACAAAAGTTATTAGTCGAGTATTCAGATGGCTTCTTATGAGGCTTTGTATGATAGGCGATGTAGATCTCTGGTGGGATGGTTCGATCTAGGTGAGGCTAGGCTTTTGGGTACATACTTGGTCCAGGATGCACTAGACAAGGTGAAATTAATTCAGGAGCGGCTTCGCACGACGCAGTCTTGGAAAAAGAGTTATGCTGACAGAAAAGTCTGTGATGTGTCTTACATGGTAGGGGAGAAGGTTATGCTAAAGGTTTCACCCTTGAAAGGTGTTATAAGAGTTGGGAATAGGGGCAAGTTGAGCCCTCGGTTCATTGGGCCTTTTGAGGTACTTCGAAGGATCGGGGTGGTGGCTTACAAGCTTGCCTTGCCACCTAGCTTGTCAAGTGTGCATCTAGTATTTCATGTTTCTATGATTCGGAAGTACTTCGGTGATCCATCTCATGTTTTGGATTTAAGCACGGTTCAGTTGGATTGTGATATGACTTATGATGCGGAGCCGGTGGCCATTTTGGAGTGACAGGTTCGGAAGTTGAGGTTAAAGGACATAGCTTCAATGAAGGTGCAGTGGAGAGGTCAACCCGTGGAGGATTCCACTTCGGAGATTAAGCGGGAGATGCGGAGAAGATACCCACACCTATTTGAAACTCCAGGTATGTTTCTAGACCCGTTCGAGGATGAACGTTTGTTTAAGAAGGGGTTGATGTAACGACTCGGCCGGTCGTTTCGAGAGTGATAGCCCCATTTCCCCCATTTTCTTCTTCTTTTGTGCTTCACAGTTGTTATATGTCTTACCGGGTTGGTTAGTTTGGGTCGGGGGTGATTTCGGGGTGAATTAAGACACTTAGTCTCTTATTTGGAAGCTTAAGTCGAAAAAGTCGATCGGATGTCGACTTAAGTGTAAACGGCCTCGAATTTGAATTTTGATGGTTCTGTTAGATCCGTCAGGTGATTTTGTACTTAGAAGCGCGTCCGAAATGTGATTTGGAGGTCCGTAGTAGAATTAGGTTGAATTGGCCAAAGTTAAAATTTTGGTGATTTTGGCCGGCAGTGAAAATTTTGATATCGGGGTCGAAATTGATTTTTGGGAATTGAAGAGTGGATTTTGGGGATTTTGGTGACCGAATGATGTCGGATTTTGATGCATTTAGTATGGGTAGACTCATGAGTGAATGAGCTTTCGGGTTTTGTGATTTTTATCGAATTTCGAGGTGTGCGCTCGGGGGCCGGGTTTGAGGCAATTTCGGATTTGGGTTATAATTTAGTAGTTTTCTTGTGGAATTTATCCCTTTAGTCTATATTGATTATCTCGTATTGTTTGTGGCTAGATTTGGGGAATTTGGAGAGCGATTCGAGAGACAAGGTCATTTCAGAGCAGGATTTCTGCGCAGTTGAGGTAAGTAACAGTCTTAAATCTAGTCTTGAGGGTATGAAACTCCGGAGTTTGTACACACCCAGTGAGATCAGATACCTATTGAGCGTGTTTATTGAGGGCTAAGAGCCGAGCGTAGGGCTATTGAGATCTTGAGTGACTATACCCTGAGAGGTTGCGTCTGTCTTCTTGGTTGTTGCATTTAGTTGATTCATGCTACTGTTCATAACTTCCAGAAATTTATTATAATTGGTTTTACTTGAACTTGGTAAACTTGCAACTGATTTGACTCATATTACCGGCATTGACTCATGTCTATTCTTCATTGCTGAAATTACTGAAATGAATTGTGTTGTATAGCTCGCCACTGCTTCTCAGTTCCTTATTTATTTATGTTACTTGCTGAGTTGGTTGTACTCATGCTACACCCTGCACTTCATGTGCAGATCCAGGAGTGTTTGATCACGGAGGTCGCTGAGTTCGTGCGCGATCGAGTACCAGAGACTATGAGGTAGTTGCCGGCGTCCGCATAACCTTGTCTCTCCTTCTATATTTCTTTCTGTTCTGCATTGATACTTAGACACTATTTGTATTAGACTGGCTACTTAGATGCTCATGACTTGGTGACACTCGATGTTTGAGGCTAACTTTCCGCATTTTATTTTGAGTTCAACTTTGGTTTTTATGAAAATTTCTGGTATGAAAAAGCTTTGAATTATATTATTTATGAATTATTAAAGTATTTTGAAAAGCCGGCTTGCCTAGTACCATCGATAAGCTCCATCAGGATATGTTAGAGTTTTGGGTCGTGAAATTATCCCATGTGCCACCTCATTCAAGTTCCCAATAAGGTTGTCCTTTGCTTTATTATATTGTAACCATATGCAACAGTTAGCAAGCAATTCATAGTACCTGTATGGCTTTTAACATGACAGTGTCTTAGCTGAGCTTCAATTCTGAGCATTTGCACTACATAGCAGTTTGGATCCCAGCTTACCCGAATTCTGCCATTTGTTTCTTCCTGGTAGTTCATTAGTTTCTCCCATCTTGGCATTATGTAATTACTGATCTTTTGGGAATTATGTTCTTTAACTTTTGTCTCTACCAATCCTGCCAGTTTGATGTTATTATTCTTCATGTAGTTCCTCAATTCCTTTTGTTTATACCTCTTCTTTACTCCTCCAGCATTCCAAAACAACCACTTCATAGATTAAAGTTTGGATCTCTACCCCTATCCAGGAGTATGAATTTGTTTTCACTGTGCCCCTTTTCTACTTGGTTCTAACTCATGCTTTGTAGGTTTCTGAAGATTAAAAGCTGGACTTGCACTGGCTCCACCCTCTGTATGCTGCATGAAATAATTTCTTCCTGCCTCTACTGATAGGTGTGCCTGTGTTCCAGGTTGTTCTTGAACTTCTTCGTTGTTCTAGATTTGGTGGCCTTAGTGCACCTTCAGCTATTATCCTTTTCTGCTTAGGATCCTCTTGTTGTCTCTTCTGCTAGTGAAATTGTTCTGGTACTGCATTGTGTTATGTAGATGATACTATAGGGCCCTTGGATCTCTATTCATTCGTGACGGGTTTCTTATCTCTTTTCCTTTATTGTTGTTGCACTGGAGGTTTTTCTCTGGATTGGCAGCTATGACTAACAATCTAGCCCTTATCACAAAACATAGGCTTCCAATCATAGGTTACCTGTTGCTGAAATTTTCTTCATTTTGGGTCAATCACAGTGATTTCATCAAGAAAAGTTTGACTCACATTTGCTTCGATTAGCATTCGTTCATAAGATATCCTTGTTTGTTTAGTAGTACATTCATCAGCATACAAGGGTGTGTCTAGAAGAATAGAAATTCTGCTCAGTGACTTACTACTCCAGCACACTACAAAAAAAAAAGTTTAGAATTAGCTAACGTCGTCGCTAATCTGTCGCTATAACGCTCGTAGCTGGCAGAATTTATTGATAATCTGTTGCTAATCCATCGCTAAATGAAATTAGCGACGGATTTTTCTGTTTAGCTACAAAATTTATCTGTCGCTAAAACCTGATTTTTTTGGTAGTGCCAGCTCATTGGTAGATTAGGAAATTTCACCCAAAGAGGGATGCCAGTTGGAAACTCCTTGCTAAAATCAAACTCATGTGTCCAAGGCTTCAATATTATCGGTCTATTGTTTATTGTGTATGGCCCAGCGCAGAAAACAACATGCATATCAGTGATAGAGTGAAACTTAAGCACATAGTAGCCTTCTTCATAATAATAAACATTAGGAGTAGCAACTTTAGACCAGTTTTACTCAATGTAATGACACATTGCATTATATCCTGGAGTCTCGCTAATAATGTAAGCTATTAATACACATCTCAATTTCTCTTCCTCTAGTGCTACTTCATTTTCTTCCAATTGCACTACTGGTTGGCCATCCACCAGTTGGGGAGGGATGTACGAAAGGGTCATTCCATTAGCAGCTGACCTACTACCTTTATACAGATTAGTCCATGTCCGCATCTGCATTGGATCTTCTGCTCGTTTTTGGTTAGCTTGTTCTGCATCTTTCACTATTCCATTGGTTATTGTAGCATTTCCTCCCAGTGGCTATTGTGTACTATTTGCCGCAATCACTTCTGTTTCCTTTACCATTTGTGTACCCTCTGTATCCTTGGTCATTGCAATCCCTTCGATTGACTTAGATTAGCAATTGGCAGTCCCTCAATTGACTTGGGGTTTGCAATTTGGGGTTTTTCTCCTTCAGGGTTAGGAGATAATTCTTCACTTAATTGTAGTCGTTGTGCCACTGTTTTAGGGTTTGTTGTAGATCCCAACGCGTTATTTCTCTTATCCTCCATTATCTATATTGGGGTAGTTTCTTATATCTTAGGTCGGGCTTCCTTTGTTCGTACACGAGCTCCCACTGAGCTCCCAAAAGCAACTAGCGAAAATTTCTTAGGTCTTCCTCGTCCTCGTCCTCGTCCTCGTCCTCGTCCCCGTCCTCGCCCTCTTGCCCTCGTTTTAAAAACTAACACATTAATCATGCCGAATTGTGTTAATAAAAATAAAATAGGAGCAATATTTGAGGTTCATGTGGAGGCATATATTCGAAAATATGATTAGTTATATTATTAAAAGAAAGGATTACTCAATCCTATGCTCCAAGCGAACACAGGTACAGTAGTCACAGGTAAGCAATGAAGATCAAGCCTTGCATAATATGTACATAAATATCTTAGAAGTTAGAATTTAGAAAAAAACTAGAATATAGCAACCAATAAGCTTCAAATTATGGATCCACCTCTAATTTAAACTCATGGAATTTAAATTTTAAATTTATAATCAGACCACTTATAAGGTAATTAGAGGTAAATATTAATAATACGCATTAATTAATAACCTATTAGAAGTTGTAATTATTTTCTATAATAAGTTAAACTAGTAAAAGTTTTAGATTATCTATATATATATATATATATATATATATATATATATACACCTTTAAATCCGTTTTCTATTGAATATATATCCAAGTTTGAGAGGAAGAATAATATCTTATCTAATTTAAGAAAAGTGGAGCTAGGTAAGAATATTTAATTGAATCCCCTTTACTGAAAATTGTATTGATCAGTACTCGATGCACTAAACTCCCGTTATGCGTAGAGTCCGAGGAAAGATCGGATCACAATGATCTATTGTATGCTGCCCTACCCTGTATTTTCTGCAAGAGAGACTTCAAAGCCTTTGCTGAACCAGTGGGCAGTGGCACCTGCATCTCATTTTTTGAAATTATTGATCAGTAAAAGAAAACATGCATTTTTGTTATATATAAATTGTTGAATTCTTTGGCATAAGAAAAAAAATTTTAGTAGTGGTAAAAAGTTCAAAAATTACTTTGATAAAATCCTAAGTGTGGCATCATTTTATATTTTTAAATCGATAAATTCTGCACCTCATTTTGTTAATAGTTTTGATCTCTCTGATCTTTGGCCAGCAATGGATTTAAGGACTGAGGGAGCCATGTGCAATTAATTGGTGAAATTACAGTTTGCTGGTGGTTGTGAAGTTGCATTCATTTCTTCCTTCTAATAAATATAAATACTAGTAAATAAATCTTAAAGGATTTAATTTATTATTTATATTGAAACTATAAACTATTTTATACAATCAGTGCACTTTTAATTGATCATAATATGTTATTCCTCTATTTATTTTAGTTACCATATAAAACTTGCTATGAAGAGTTATGTTATTGTAGGTTCAAACTTAACATGTTAGTGTAAAAGTCATATTGTTAGTTAGTACATAGAACTTAAACTAAATTCGGAAAAAAAAAGGATGAAATTGCTAATATTTGAAGATTCAAAGATTATTCTTGAACTACAATTTATTTTTCAAATAATTTTAGTAGAAAAAATTACTATTCATAATGGGATATATACCCAATTTTGGGCACCGTTAAAGTTATACATGCATTCAAACAATTTTATAAAGTGTACCTCCTTAGATCTGAAGTAATTCAATCTTTTTAATGTAACTTTAAAAATCAAATATAAAATTCTTCTATATTTTAAATGCAACTTCAGAAAATAAACTTTTGAATCTTTTTTATTTTGGGATATGCTAAAAGGAAATAGTGGGACAAAGTGAGTAATGTATAAATGAATGTATAAACCAGACATACAGTGTAAAAATCCCCCAAAAGAGGCTTAAACAAATCCTAAAAGACCTAAAATCTCAGTGAAGTACATAAACAATCATTCTACGGCTACTATTTAGGAATTAGTCAATATGTTCAGAAAATTTAAACTAAAATTTAGGTTATTTGTGTCCCGAAAAACAAAATTGAAAAATTGGAAATTCATGGCATATTGGCTAATTTCAAAATAGTAGCCCTTTAGAGTGGGTACCTAGTGTAATTTCTACCTAAATGTCTGTTGAAGATTTAGAAAAGAAAATTGTACCTCCTATATAGGTATACGCCCTATTTATTAAAAACTTAAATTATTTTAAAATATTATTTTCTATAGCTACCTTTTATATTTTATAGCAAAAAAGGTATTTATGGTATATACTACCATTGAGGTATGAAACACTCTATTTATGTTTTTTTTCTCTCTTTCTTTCAATTAACACAAGATTCTCTCTCAGATTTTCTCTTCTTTCTCTCTCTCTTCCTTCTCCCTCTCTCTTCGAGCAACTCAAGTCCTAGTATTGATGGCCGACGAGAATGAGAGTCTCTCTCTCTTCGATTCTCTCTCAGATTTTTTTCTTCTTTCTCTCTCTTCCTTCTCTCTCTTCGAGCAACTCAAGCCCTAGTATTGATGGCCGACGAGAAAGAAGAATCTCTCTCTTCGAGCAACTCAAGATATACGCCCTAGTATTGATTGCCGACGAGACATTAGAATAGAGTAGAAGGCAGCCAGAAAATAGAAAAGAGTGAATTTTTCGAACTCAAAGGAGCAATGTGAGGAACTCTTATCATATTGTACGGATGCGACGAACTGTTTCACTTCTTGGATGGAAAACGCTATCTCCGACGAACTTTCTTCTCCTCCTTTCTATTTAGTCACATACAATGATACAAATAAATTGTATTTTATACAAATTTACTCAAACACATTGTATTTTTATATGAATATACTTTTTTCCCTGCATTTATGTATTTCGAAAATCTATATTTTTTTAATACAACTGAATACATCTTACAGTATCCATGAATACAAGATATAAACATTGAAATACATTGTATACAAATATTAAAATAGAACAAAATATAAACAGTGAATACATTTAATTTTAAAATACAACAAAATACAGTAACATCCACTGAATACAAATAGAAATACAATGAATACAACCAATGAAATATACTTAATTCTGCAGTAATAACATGTATTAGGAATAACTAAAATATTGTTAAAACAAAATACATTTGAATACACTGAATATAAAATAGCGAATACAATAAATACAAACCTTGAATCTAATGAATGCAACAGTAAAGAAATTATTGAAATACACTAAATACAAAAAGTTAAATACAATAATTATATAGAACTGAAGAATCATTCTAATTAATTGGCTGATAAGGTGGCATGTTAGAATTGATTTTGTTGAGTTATATTAGACGTGTATCGCGCTAATTGATATTATTTCTGTTATTAGACAGCCGAACATATATATTTTTAAGGTGATTGTCGTTACTTTATTCATGAAAACATGGCGCGTGTACATGTGAATACATGCTCATACAACTAGATTGCCCTGATTTTAGGCGTTTTTTGCGAATACATTGAATACACTACCGTAACAACTGAACAGTAGTTATAGGAAGTAATTATGTATATGGTAGCTATAGGAAGTTAATAGCCACTAAATAGTAGTGGTTTCTGAAAAGAGCAATTTTCAGAAATGACTATTATTTAGTGGCTATTAACTTGCTATAGCTAGCATTTACTTAATTACTTTCTATAACTATGTTTTCACTTGTTATAGAGTGTATTCAAGTTACTGTATTCATGATTACAGTAGCAAAATTCGGCGAAAATAAGGAAGTCCATCTAAACATAGATTGTATTCATATATATTTGCGAGTTGTATTCGTGAATACAGTAACGAAAATCTGCGAAAAAAGGTCTTCAGCTGTTTAAAAAATGGTAAGTGAATAAATTAACGCGTTAGACTCCTAATGCAACTCAACAAACTCAATTATAACACGCAAAAATTTGTATTTTCAGTTATAGAAAGATTCTCAGCCGAAAAACACCCAAAAAAAGAGCAATCTTCAGAGATTCAATCCATCCTTTCTTTTTAGTGGTATCTTTACAAATAGATTCATATATTGAAATTATATAATTACATTGAATACAGTTACATACATACAATACCTTGAATACAAGAAGTATAACATGTCATCTATAGTGCAAATATATGTATGAATACATAATGCATATACATTTGAATACATATATACATCTGAATACATAAATTATATTAATTAAAAAAATATATGAATACATTCTACAATACATTGAATACATATTGCTGAATATATACTGTTGGACAAAATAGTGGAACAAAGTGAAACTTTGAAATTATATAATTAACTTGAATACAATTAAATACAGTGAATATATTGAAAAAGTAGAAAAAAATAAAGACAGTGAATACAATGAAATACATGGAATACAACGAGATTCATTGAATACATTGAAAATAAAGGTAATGGGCTCTTCAAGTTCATCAGCCCCAAACTCCGTCCCCAATCCACCGATATTCAGACCGCCGCCGGTACCGGCGCCCTCTAGGTCGTCCGGGTAGTGAATCTCTCAATTCTGCTTTGAAAATTTTGAGATTTGCACTTGTATTTCTCCAGATCTTTGTTTCTCCTTTATCTTTTACTGTTTCATTTTGTCTTGTCTTTTCCATTCAGTTCCGATACCCGCGAAAATTTTAACACTTACCACATCTTTTTGAAGCAAAAATTTTAAAATTTTTGCGAGACAATGAAGATGAATCAGTGGAGAATAGTGATTGTATTCATGGAGAAGACTGACGTTGAGAGAGAGAGAGGGGGTGGAGTGAGATCGTGGTTAAGTTGTATACAGAAAGTAGGAGAGAGAAAAATATTACCCATCATATTTAATGGCTAAACAGTAGGAAGTGACCATAAATACATATTTTGCTTTAAACCTAAAACGGAGCTATAAAAAATAATATTTTAAAAGAATATTTATTTATAATAAATAAGATGTAAAATTTTGCTATAGGAGGTAAAATTTCCTTCTGAAAATTCCTCTTTAAAAAAGGCCCTTTTATGTTAGGCCCATCCATTATGGACTTCTCCCCAAGACTGGTCTCCTCAGGCCCAATCTGAAACACAAGCCCAATATCTGCATCTCCTTTCCTGGTTTCACATCTCTTTCAATCTTATTCCAATTCAAGTTCAGAATCCAAATTTTATAGCCTCACAAAGAATAATGGTAACTATATATCTAATTTCTGCTCATAATAATTAAAATAAATTTCTGGGGTTCCTTTTTCTATATCATAATACATACTGAGCAAAGTATATATATATATATATACATATATGGCTTCAACAGTTGCCTTTCATTCTACACTTTTTGTTTCACTGAAATCCCCTAAATGTTTTTACAGAACAAATCAAATTACACTTTCTGCTCTCAACCCATCGCCATTTTTTGCCTCAAATACACTACTAAAGTTGAAAAAGCAAACAGCTTTATCCACCACACAATTCAAGAATCTGAGGAGCCACAACAAGTTTCAGTCCACACCCTTAGTTTTTGCAGCTCAATCCAATTTCTTGAAAGGTACAATCTTTAATTGTTGTATGGATTGTTATAGATTAGCTAAAGAATTTTGAGTTAAATTCTTGCTGTTTAACTGAAAATCTCAATTGGAGTTGGCTGTATTAATCAACTGTATTTGTTTTGTTGTATTTAAATCCATTATTAGGTGGAATTGATATTATCTTTTGGTAGTGAATGTAACTTTAATTCTGTGTAAGAGGGGATTGTGATCATTAATGAGTATATCTATTGTTTAGTTTGGTGTTCTCTAATTCTTTGCTTTAGACAAGGTGCGTGGCTATGATGGTAAGCACCCTCCACTTCCAACCAAGAGGTTGTGAGTTCGAGTCACTCCAAGAGCAAGGTGGGGAGTTCTTGGAGGGAAGGATGTCGAGGGTCTATTGGAAACAGCCTCTCTAACCCAGAGTAGGGGTAAGGTCTGCGTATACACTACCCTCTCCAGACACCACTAGTGGGATTATATTGGGTTGTTGTTGTTGTTGTTGTTGTTGTTGCTCTGGTAGAAATATCTATATTGGTACATCCAACGGCGAAGCCAGGAACTCCGCTAAGGGTATTCAAGATTTAATATGTACAGTATGTATAAAAAGCAATATGTGACCTATTATATAGGAGCAGAGGCAAAGTCAGGATTTGAAACTTATGGGTTCGGGATTTTAGTCCTTTTTAAGTTACTATTAGGTTTGAAATTATTATTTTCTACATGTTCTATGAATTTCTTAAGGAAAATACATAGTTTGGACTAAAGTTATTGGGTTTGGGCGGACATGTAACGTCAACACTAGTTGTGCCCCTGGATAGAAGTATAATTTGTTGATGAAGGCTATTGAATAGACCACCCTTCGCCGTGGTTGTAGCTCCGCGCTTGGTTACATCTTGTTTTAGTTACTATATTTATAACACAACAACAACAACATACCCGGTAAAATCCCACTAGTGGGGTCTGGGGAGAGTAAGATGTACGCAGACCTTACCCCCCGAAAAGGGTAGAGATGCTGTTTCCAGGAGACTCTCGGCTCAACAAGTGAGGCAATAATAGCAGCAAAGAAACAAGAGGAAAGACATGTAACAACAAAAGATGCCAGAAAGAAAATAACAACAATAAATGAGTGGAAGAACAATAGCACAGAACTATACAAAACAACAATGTGAACACAACATAGACCGCTAACAAACCTAAACAAATCTCTATCAGACTAACCGGTACAAAGAGGGAAGAACTCTTGACTACCCCCTAGCCTACCACCCTAATGCTCGACCTCCACCTGTTCCTATCAAGAGGCATGTCCTCGGAAATCTGAAGTTGCACCATGTCCTGCCTGATCACCTCGCCCCAATACTTCTTAGGCCGCCCTTTGCCTCTTCTCGTACCTGCCAAAGTCAACCGCTCATACCTCCTAACCGGTGCATCTAGGCTTCTCCTCTGCACGTGTCTAAACCATCTAAGTCGCGTTTCCCGCATCTTGTCGTACACGGGAACCACGCCCACCCTCTTTTGAATATCGTCATTCCGAATCTTATCCAGCCTAGTGTGCCCACACATCCATCTCAACATTCTCATTTCTGCTACTTTCATCTTCTGGATATGTGAATTCTTGACTGGCCAACACTCGACTCCATACAACATGGCCGGTCTAACCACCGCTCTATAAAACTTACCTTTGAGTTTCGGTGGCACCTTCTTGTCACATAGGACTGCAGACGCTAACCTCCATTTCATCCACCCCACCCCAATACGGTGCGTAACATCCCGTCGATCTCCCCATCTCCCTGGATAATTGACCCTAAGTACTTAAAACTTTCTCTCTTGAGGATGACCTGTGAGTCAAGCCTAACTTCCACATCTGCTTCCTCCGTTACGTCGCTGAACTTACATTCCACATATTCCGTCTTAGTCCTACTCAACTTGAAACCTTTAGACTCCAGGGCCTGCCTCCATATCTCCAGTCTCCCATTAACGCCGCCTCGCGTCTCGTCAATCAGAACTATATCATCAGCGAACAACAAAAGAATGTTACTTATAGAGGACTACAAATATTACTTCAGGGTTTTATTTTCGTTCATCATGTACCCTCTTTGTCTGAAAAAAGAATGTTTTGTATTTAAAGATTTAAAAAATGTTTTTGACTCGTCAAACAGTGATAGTGCCCGTCTTTTGGGTCCTATTGTATTGAGAGTAGCGCAGCTTGGTTCTACTATACGTGTTGTTCCAAATGCAAGATTTACGCGGAACAGCTTGTTTGGATTAAAAGACAATGTAGGAATCAAGTTTTCAACTTGAAGATCATTTGATAGTACTAGTAGGAACTAGAAAGAATTTGAAGCAGTTCTCGAACCGCGCTTAAGCCATTAGCAACTAGGGAGGTGTGGAGTACTTCCCAGTTTTTCCCCTTGTTTATTGGATGCTATGACATTTTAAATGATGTTATTTGTGAAGTTTTATACTCAAAATTTCAGGAAAATAGCACTTGAATGTTGCAAAGATATTTTGAAGAGAATTCTTGTTTGTGCTCTATCCAAAAACTAGATATAGACACATCTTATAGAACATTCTTGATGTATTGGAATGTTCTAATGGGGCATGAGTTGTTAGCTATGTTGCGCGGACTCTATAAAACAGCTGCCGCACCTGTGTCGGATCCTTCGAAAATACACTATTTTTGGAGGATCCGACACGCACCCATCGACATTTTCGGAGAGTCCTAGCAACATAGGTTGTTAGTACTTACATGTAAAGAACCATGACTGCATTCTAAAGCAGTTTGACCTTAATGGTCTTTGCTTGCATTGAGATACATACTTATGCTTATCAGGATAAGAAACTTCAATGGTAAAAGAATTTCTTTCTAATTTTAAAAACTATTTCTTTCTAATTTTAAGAACTATCCTTTGGAAGTTTCAATGCACAGGGTTTTGCGGGCAATTGTACTGGAAGTTAGTTCTCCCGCATTTTTTCCCGCACATTTGGACTCAAAGAAGAAGCCGCTATTTGCATTCTGTATGTCCTATTTTGAGAGAATAAAATATGAAATGTTAGTTGGGAAAATTTTAGTTAGGAAAAGGAGCATTTTTCAGATAGCTTCGTGTCGAACAGTAAGTTTTCCTTTGCCTTATTTTCTTGACATATAGTCTAGACTCTAATGATTATTCCAACGTGTGCTGAAATTTTAATAGTTCTTCAAACTGCATGGAGAGTTGGAAAGGATGGAATTGAAGCTGGAACCAGCATGGTACCTGTAAGTCGAGTTTGTGTCAATTTGTCAGTCACGTTATCAATGATGATAGTAGATGATCGTATTTATCCATTTACCGAATTGCATATACTTCTCTTGTTTGATGTTAGGATGCCATCCCAAGACCGATAGCCAGGATTTCTGTGACCGTAGTTGCAGGGGCCCTTGCTCTTTTTGCACTCAAGTCATTCCTGTCAACAGCTTTCTTCGTGTTGGTATGTTTCCAACACCTCAGGAACACACAGCTACTACTTTGGTTTCGTTCTTCACTTTTTTAGTGAACATTGTCATTGTTGTGGCATTAAAAACTTCTGGTATTGCTTAATACACTTTCCTCATAAACAGTATAAAGCCCAAAAGCCTCAATCTGACTTATGTGGACGGAACATTCAGAAGTTACTCAATGCTGTGCCTGCTTTTAGTATTATTCATTATCTTCCTTCTTAGCTTTTCATAATAGATATTCAAACTAACTTTTGTTCATTGACGAATAAAAATTCCTCGTTAACGTATAGGCGATGATGGGAGTCATTTACTTTGGATTTATAGCCTTGAACAAAGATGATGGTCCAAAAGGTGGTGGAGGCACAGGCACCACTTCCGTTGACGACAGTCTAGAAGAAGCAAGGAGAATAATGGAAAAGTACAAGTAAGAAATGCAGAAATGGATCTTGTTCGCGGTTATTATTAGTGTCTCTGACTTGCTCCAGTATTACTAGTAGTCTTTCAAATCTTGTAGTAAAAGAATCCCCCATTCTTGAGTGTATTTGTTAAAGGGTAATGTGGTTGGTTGTAAATTTCTGTGTGTCATTGTTCCTATATATTAATTATTTAAGAGCAGTGTCCTGAGAATATATGCTGTAATGGTTACAGTTTTCCTTTTTATTCCTAAAAATTCCTTGTTTTATACTGCATAAAGACCAACCTCCATATGATTTTGGATCTACTTTTCGCTTTTTAGCACTTTTAGTTACCTTTCATATGACACCTACAAAAGGGCATCATAAAACAAGCTAAGATATATTCTCTCATTTTATCCTTTGTGTGCCTGCTTGTACATTCTATCAAAAGTGATTAGAAGTATATTCTGTCTTGTCAGATTTTCCAAGGTCCATATTAATATCCGCATTTTTCTACCACGTTCATCTTGTGAGTGTATTGCCAGTTTAAGTAATAGAAACAAAATTTCTACACTTCACTTGTTAAGAATGAATAGAGGAATAGCTCTTGTAGTACAAGGACAATAAAAAATATGAATGAGGACGAATTCAAGGTATAATTTGGAACTGTCATTAGACCCGGATTCTACTTTGATGAAATATTACAATTGGTATCACTTTGGGGAAATCGATGTGCACGTAAATTCATGGAATAGAGTAACGATTACAACAATTACGTCTCAATCCCAAACCAGTTGGAGCCGGCATCGAACAGGCTGTAATGTCCTTCTGTCAGAAGAGCACCAGTGGCAATATGTATAAATAATAGGAGTACATAATTACACAAGAATGAAATACAATAGTTTACTAGTGAAGAATGCACAAAACTGGAGCACATCTTTACCCCTCAGATCTAGGAAAAACCAAAGCAACTTTTTATTGAAAAAACATTTGATCGTTTAGGCAATTGCTCAGACTCAAGTTTTTTGCGCGGTAGATGCTTAAAGAAGGCTTTTACCGCTCCAGTGACTCCGTCTTCGTTCTCCATAGCTTTGGCTAGCTCAACAGCTTGCTCCTTCACCTGTGCACCATCTCACCAGTTCATATCAAAAACATTTCAAACTTGCCTTAAATATCCGAAATATTTCACAAATGAAATAAGAGAATATTGTTGCACCCCAAAGGTGTGGCCTATCGTCAATTTTGTGGATAAAAATCATGGAAGACTACGGTTGAAATCCCGACAGAGACAAAAATGCCAAGTGATTTCTTTCCATCTGTCTAAACCTAAGTGGGAAGGGTTACCCGGCACTGGTGTTGGTGGGAGGTAGCAGGTACCTGGTGGAATAGTCGAGGTGCATACAAGCTGAACTGGAGAGCAATAATAATAGTTCAACCGAGAGAACGCATGATATCTCTCTGTATTGGTAACCACAGACAAAAGTTTCAAGTATCTTGCTATCCGGAAAATATTGTAAAGACTTGAGCAGGCACTTAGCACATTACTTTATCAAATTACAGTAAAGAAAATGTGCTGAATCTTTTAGTAAAATTACCCTTGGATCAAGCATGAATTTGATTGCATCAACCAGCTTATCAAGTGAAAATTCATCGACTGGTATGGGTGGAGGCCCTACACCTCTGACATGCACCCTTTCCCCCCAAAATTGTTGGTCACCAAAGAAAGGGACAACAGTTGTTGGACACTGCAATCCAATAAAGATGATACGTTATAGGTAGCCCGAATAGATAGTAGCGGGGAAACAAAGAAGTTAGAAACACTACCGCGGCTTTAAGACCAGCAGCAGTTGTTCCAGCACCCCCGTGGTGCACCTGAAAGGAAGTATAAGATTTGTTCATATTGCTTATTATACAGATATCAAGCTTGGAGTAATTTAGTCAATCAATCAGCTAGAGCTCAATCCCAAACTAGTTTGGGTTGGCTAATGAATCACATACATTCGCTCTGCTCAATTTATCCCTTTTCATTCCAAGACAAAATAATTAAACGTCTTCTAAAAATAGAGTTCCCTAAAGTCCTGATTCAACTCAGTTGTCAGTGTCCAGCTTGCATTCTGCCGGTCCACCAACCATTAACTTCTCTCCCGATGGTTCATTAAGCCACCTTTATCTTATTATGGTAAAGCTTAAAGAAGAAAGATAAAATGTAATGGATATCTTAAAGAATGGAGAAACGTAAGGACTCACCACTGCAGCGCACTGCAAGAAAAGCCAATCATGGGGACAGTTATCGAGCAAATACACAAAATCTTTTGGTTCTGCCACTGGAGCCACAAAGAAAAGCAGGTAAGTAAGCTAATGAATACCCTCTCTAAGAGACAATCTACAAATACACAAAGTACTATAGCAAAAATAACGGGTTATTCTCACAAGCGGAATAAAGTAAATGCAGAAGAAATCTTCTTACTGTTTCCGAGGCCACCCCAGCCTTTATTAATGATTCCCCTTTGTCCAGTGATTTCGAGTGCTTTAACAATTGTTTCGGTCATCTTCTCTGGCTCTTGAACAGGCTGAGATAGGAGAAATAACTTAAATTAGAAGATAGATACTATTTTCAAGAAAAAAATAAATCTGAAGTCGGGATATTACACAATAATTTGATTTGTCGCACGAGTTTAGCGTGAAGGATATTTAGCATTATTTGCATTGTACTTTAAAACGCCTAGAACCTAGTTTGTATAGCAGATCCTTTCCTAATGAGCCTGCATTTTATGCGTCTCTTAATATGCACTTAATGTGGAGAGAAGGGTCTGAAAGGAATAATAGTTTGTCGAACACAGTTCATAATATACATAGACACCGGAGAACAACTGCAAAGGTACAACAACAAGAAATCATCACAGCCCCTATTTCAAAGCTTCCTCAGCAGAACCAAAGAAGCAACAGATGGTACACACGAAGAGATTTTTGCTTTCTTGCTTTTCCTTTTCTCTTTTGGCATAATACATCCGAACCCCCCTAAACTTGGCAACCGTTTATTCAGTGCACAACTGAACTATTTCTAGTCCTGATTACCCCCTGAACTTGGCAGTTTGATAGCCTTGACCCCTAGACTGCTGACGTGGTAAATAGCTAGAATACACTCTATTTTAGGTGTGTGGGAATGAAGAAAAATCAACAAATCAGCTTCTAAGTGGAGTATTTTCCAACCATTATTGCCGCGTAGTCATATACAATGATTTATTTGTTCCAGTTTTGCATTTCATCTTGCTTTTTCTTCATATACAATGCATATTTGTACCCCAACTTTGTATTTCTTTTTATTTCTTTTTTAGATACAATAACTACTTGTTGTAACTGTGTATTTCTTCTTTTCGCCAAATATGTAAAAGCTTGGCTGGAACTCTATTGTTTTTAGCCAAAAAAAAGAGGTTTTGGCCAAAATAATGGAGTTCCAACAGTGCATTTCTTTTTATTCTTCTATAGATGTAATGACTATTTTCTCCAACTATGTATTTCTTCTTTTTGGGGCCAAATAAGAACTCAGTATTTTCAGCCAAAAAATTTCTTTTGGCAAAATAATGGAGCTTCAATTGTGTATATTTTTTTTTTTTGGGGGGGGGGGGGGCAAATCTGTAAAAAGATTTGCTAGAGCTCTATTATTTCTGGTCAAATAAAAAAGTTCTATCCAATATAATTGAATTATGTCGGTGTATTATATTTTATTTCTTCTTTAAATGCAACAACAATTTGTTTCAACTGTGTTTTTTTTTTAAAAGGCCAAATCTATTACAAAATTGGCTGACATTCCATTACTCTTAGCTAAAAAAGATTAGCCTAAATAATGGAGTTTCAGCCAAGTTTCTTAACAAATTTGGCCTGAAAAAGATGATCCAAAAGGTTAACAAATTTTAAGAAGTAAAAAAATATATTTTACTTTTTAAAAAGGCCACAAAAAAAAAAATACATGTGGCAGAGTGTCTGTCTCACCCACATCAGGTGAGATTGGTTACGGGTCGAGGCTATCAAAATGCCAAGTTCGGGAAGAGGGG